>AYEL01086691.1:0-49165 GCA_000484575.1 Olivierus martensii
TAATTAAATTTTAGATTATATGAATTCAATACGAAACTTCTCGTGCGATTTTCTTGACAATCCTGGAGTAGTGCACTTTATTACTCATATTATATTGTCCTAGGGGACTACTACAAGTGTGCAAAATTTCAAAAAAATCGATGACCCGAATGTCTGAACCTCCCCTTGTTAGTCAACATAATGTAACTAGCCCATAGCCTGAAGTCATGTAGTTGACCTTGGATGGACACTGTTTGACAATAATTATTTACCCCTGGTCTACAAATTACTTGTTTTAACTGCAGATAACACAAAAATTACTTAACTATTTAAATTTTTGTATTAAATTTAAAATAAAAGTAATATAAACAATCAATCAGCTGATTTCGAAAACCGTTGGATATTTCCCGCCACAATCTAGGATGCCGACTTCTGCGTTGATCATCAAGCGTGGTATATGTTGCTTTGTTTCTCTAATAAATAGAAATTTATATATTTTTAAATAAAACTAATTTATCAAATTTTATATGTGGAAAAACAGCAAAATCATATTATTTGGAAAGGGCCAAACTTTCCCAAATTATAATTTATTGGACCAAGATATCTGTAAAAAAAGAAGTATGATAAACTAAGAAGGAAATGTAGAACATGATAGAGCAAGTCGGACAAATTCAGACAAACTGTTCTTGAACTTTTGGCAGTCCAAAGATCACAAATGTATTAATTGATTCGGATTAAATTGGAATTAAAGGGTTAATTAAAAATTTATTAAAATATCAACGTAAAATCAAATTTTTGGTTAATACAACAGAAATATGAAGAATATGATAAAATTTGAGATTTTAATCATATTTTCTCGATTTAAGCAAAAATAATGAAGTTATTGGATTTTAAACTTTGTCTGGGCTGCCCAGTTATTGGAGTGCAAGACGGAGGAGGCGTGACTGGTCTGACCAGGTGGTAGAGCAGTAAAGATTAATATATTGCTGTCTGGCTAGGATGCAATGGAGTCAAATTTAAATCATTGCAATAGCCCAGTGTGTTTTATGACGATTTTTGATCTTTACATAAAAACAAAAGTCTTGTTACTTTTTTGGTTGAAGAAAAATTTTTGATTTTTATTTTTAAAAATTGAAAATTTATTTCATATAACAGAATGGAAATGAATCTTATATTTCACAAATGTTTAATTGTCAAAAAAAAAAAAAAAAAAAAAAAAAAAAAAAAAAAAATATAATAACGAATAAAGAGCACTAATGGCAGTTAGTGCTCTTTTTTCGTTATTGTATTAGTATTACAGGCAGTTGATATTTTGTTTTATTTTATTATAATTGTAAGTAATCATATTTTATTAGGAATATAATAAATTAATATTTGTTAAATGCAGATTAAATATTATAAAGATTTCATGCATTTTAAAATATTATATTGTTTACTATTGTTTAGAACAGTGTTTCTCAAACTTTTTTCATTCACGACCCTATTTTTCATTATGAGATTTTTTGTGACCCCAGGTATTAAGTATGAAATAAAACATACAAATAAATATAAATCATTTATACACTTATTAAGATGAACACAATCAACTGACTATATTGAAAATACATATGTTGTCATACATTAAATATTGGACGTTTGTGAAATTACATATAAACTGAAATTCAAGTATTTGCATTTAATTTTTGCAAACCCCATTTTGGGCCGCGAAGCGAAATGGGTCACGACCCAAGTGAAAGCCCTGCATTTCGCTTCACGACCCCAAATGGGGTCACGACCCATAGTTTAAGAAACTCTGGTTTAGAAAAAAAATGATAAATTGAATTTTTAATAATAATAGAGGATGAAACTTGCATATTATACAATAACAGTAGCATAAGTAGGATAGACTAATCCAAAAATTGCATGGGAAACTTGAATACAATTTTATGACATTACTTTAGGCAGCAAATGTAATTTTGAACAACTCATATGTCATATAGTGCTGGGCAGCAATATGTTAAGATAAAAGGGGGAAACTGATCAATATTGATCTCAAGAATTGATATACATAAAAGAGATTAATTAAATGTTTTTACTGACAAGCTACTTCCAGAAATAGAAGAAATAGTGTAGACTTAACTTTTAAATACAAAAATATCTATATTATGTTGTAGAAATTTGATCATTTTTGAAAAACCCAAAAATTATTATTTTTTAAATATTTAATTTTTTTATTGATCTACTACATTTCCTCAGAATTTTATATTGTGTCATTTTCTATTATATTATTATACTGAAAATATGTTAAATTATTTTTATAAAAGGATTCAGAACAAAATGAAAAATAAACAAAGGAAAATAAAAAAATTATTTTTGAAGCTTCCTTTGTTTATTTTTCATTTTTATTTTCTGAATCCTCTCCTTTTTTGAAATATATATTTATTCCATTTGTTCTAAATTCCTCTATAAAAATAAAACATTAAAAATAAATTAACATATTCTCAATATAATAATATAATAGAAAATAATAGATCGTCATTACATGTTTCCACTTTTTTGATATAAATCAAGAAACACATCATCTTCACTACAATTAAAATCAGATTATTGTTCTTAGGATACATTATTATTTTTATTAAATTGTTGGGGTTGGTGAAATATACAGGATTTCATTAAGAATTATGACTCCAAAAAGTTTGAGAATTTTTGAGATAGATTATGTATTTTATTTTATAACTAGAATAAATAAAAGTCTTGAATTGATACACATGGCTAATTTATAAAAAATGTGAATCAGTTTGGGGAAATGAATTTCCTACTAAATTTTTTACTTCAAATCATTTATAATGGATTTTCAACAATTATAGGATATAGTTCATTTGACTGATTTAGTTACAAGAAGTTTATTGTTATTTTCAGTTTTGGATAGTAAGATAAAATAGCTGATGTGATTTAATCTCTAATACGAATTAATGACAAAAAATCAGTGATATCGAAAAAATCTTGAATTAAAAAATTAGGCTATTTTATCAACCTACATATAGATCATGTGATAAATCATAAAAGTTTTGTAAAAAAAATCCTAAAACTTTCATGTAATTAGGTGGAAATTTAAGCTATAAATTAAAAAAATAAATAAATATGATACAGTGAGTAAAGTACAACTTACAAAATATTATACAAATTTTCTTTTGTATAACCATTTATAAAAATTAAACTATGTTTATAAAAAAATAAATTCAAAATTACTTGTGAGAAATAGCATAATTTGAAATTTGATCAAAAAATTAAATAAGTGGTTTAATGGATTTAAGTTAGTAATAAAAAAGTTGGAATATTTAATGAGATAATTATTTTTATTAAAACATTTATATAAATCATTCAGTTTGATATAAGAAATTTAAGTTGTGAAAATAAAATTTCATTTGATACTGTTAAAGTCATGTTAATGATGATCACAACTATACTTCCTGTTTTAATTTCAGTCTTGTATATATATTTAAAATTATATCAAAAAATACTGTTAAAACATTTTAATTTTCAACGAATAAATTAATTTTTATTCATTTTCATAATAATAATAAAATATATTAAAATGTGAAATACTCTATTTAGGTAATGGTAATGTAACAGTTAATGGTCATCTGGATGAAAATGAAGAAGAAGCCTGGCAGTTAATTGGTCCTAAAAATAAAAGCATGGTTACAAGAACAGTAAGTAAAATTAACAATACTATTAAACTGCTTCAACTAAGACTACTTAAATACATAAAAACACAGCACTTCTTGCAGTAAAGTATCAAACTACTTTACTGCAAGAAGTGCTGTGTTTTTATGTATTTAAGTAAGTAAAATTATAAAATTCTATGAAAATTATAAATAGAAAATAGAACTGCCTTATTATTACTTCACACTATAACCATTAAAGAAGCTCAAACTGGCAAGTGTAAGAAAAAACTCAAATAATCTTTTATTGCTAACGTTTTCAATGCCTTATTTGCATCCTCTTCAGGCAAAGAACATAACAGAACAGAACGTAATAAATTTAAATGTAAATACAATTCGAACAAAAAATAAAATAGAATATAAACGCTTTTCTTAACAGAACTATGCAAGTAACCATGTTAACTAACAAATAAACAACTACGCAAGTAAAGTTAAAATAAACAGAGATAACCCGGATAGCAAATTAATAAAGCCCGGACGTAAAAGATGAACATAATAAAAATATATTTTATAACAATTTTTATGATGGTTAAGTTCGTTCAGCGAATTAAACAACCTCCAAGGCACCAGTTCTACTAAAATAAATTGAATCTAAAGTGATTTATTTTAGTAGAACTGGTGCCTTGTACGTTGTTTAATTCGCTGAACAAACTTAACCTTCATAAAAATTTGTTATAAAATATATTTTTATTATGTTCATCTTTTACGTCCGGGCTTTATTCTCTCAAGCCTGTGACCAAAGCTTTAGCAAAAAATAATAAATACGTAACTTATAGTCGTCTTTAGACCACTTTCCACAATTTAAAAAACATCAAACCCTGTGCTACAATGTTACAACAAGCTGGTGTATATATCATTCCTATCTACAATAATGACCTTGAGCAACAAGAAGTTTATGTCAGTTGTACTAGGAGATCTCTACAGACTCATTTGAAGGAACACCAAGATATTAAAAAAGCGCATTTCAACCCTCAACTTGCCAAACATTGCTATGAATACAATGTCAACGTCCTATGGGATCAAGCACATGTCATAAAGCGGACGATATAAAAATGACAGAAGCCATTGTCGTTGAACTCTATAATACAGTAGTATGACGTATGTCATAAATGACAATCGGCCAGTGATTATACTGCCGCAATGGTTAATATAACCCCATTTATTTTTATTTTTTTATTTTTATTTCTGTATTTATTTTATTTTATATTTATATGTAATGTTTTAAATGTAATCATCTGAATATTATTCTGTACTAATTTTTAATAGTTTTGTTTTTTGTCTTATATTTATTTTATTATTTATTTAATTTCGTATATAATTTATTTCAATGTTATTAACACTCCTGTTTAGCTTATTAATCTAATTATGTAATTTTACCATCTGTTATTATTCTAGTTAATGTTTTAAATTTAAATAATATTCTGAACTCGTATTCCAAAAACGATGTATTCAAATTATAAATTTTATGTATGGCTGACGATGACTTAATGAAGTCGAAAGTACTTCCATAATAAATTATATCTCGTTTTTCCACTTCGAAATAAGGCTTATATATTTATTTATTGTTATACCATTAATATAAGTGAAAGTTTATTTATACATTATTAATTTATTAGCCCTTGGATTTTGGAATGAAGTGTTCCAGCAGACATCCTAGCACCATAATCTTCTCTCTCTGTTCCAAAACGTTGTGACAGTTGTCCTAGAAACGCTATACTTGAGTTACATTTTAATTGTTCTACCTTTCTGCACTTTATCTACATATTTTATTCTTCGTCTCTTTGCTCAATTGAGTGTTCTTCTTTCCGGAATTATTCCTCGTCTCTTTGTTCAATTGAATATTCTTCTTTTCGGAATTATTCCTCAGGTTCATCTCTTTACTCAATCAAGTGTTCTTCTTTTCAGAATTATTCCTCTGGTCAGTTCTTCTCAATCGAGTGTTCTTCTTTTCAAAATTATTCCTCTGGTCAGTTATCTTTGAACCCATCCTAACATTTCACTCAAAAAAGTCATAATAATTACAAATTTTTTACTTTCTGAAAAATGTAGAATTGAAAATTAACACAAGCAACATGAGTAAACACCAAATTAGCCCAAAAAGAACTGACAAATAGCAAATGACATCACACAATTCCATGCACGTGCATGCGCCAACATGCGAAACTCAAATGTCAAATTGCGAAACCGATGAATTGCGGGACTTCGAATTGCGAGGCACCACTGTATCAGTTAGGTTGTTATCAACAAGGCCCGAGTTGTTGGGATAGAATAAAAATGGACTTTGCTATTGGGTTTTGTGTTGGAATGGCATCTGGGGCTTTGTTTGGTGGATTTTCAGCTCTTAGGTATGGACTTCATGGAAGAGAATTAATTCAAAAAATGGGAAAGGTAAACAAGGTGGAGAAACATTTGGAAGTTTTATGGCCATTGGAACAGCTATATGTTGTTAATATTAAATTGCTACACCATATTATATTTTTCTTTGAATTTTCTCCAAGTTTTGAATTTATTTAACATATTTACTACTCAAATGGAAAATTTTCCATTGATACAAAGATAGTATTGATTATTGGAATGCTCAAAAACATTACAAATAAAGCTATGAAGTTTTAGCTATTGGCCAGTTTCACAGAAAGAATTAACCACAACTAATAGTTTGAAAATATAATCTATTAACCATAACTCACATCATTTTTCATCTTTTGACAAGTTACCTGGAGTTATATTTCATCTCATCATTGAATCTGTCACTGAACTAAATAACAAGATTACAGATAAAGTGGAACCACTGTGCCACCTGGCCATCATTTGTTTCATCATACAATTATGTAAATTTGTCTGTTTTTCAGCATAACATCATGTAAATTTATCTGCATCCTGGATCATGCCTATGGTATGAATTCAGGCATATATAAATCCTGATCATGTTTTAGAAGAATTCACTATCATCATCACCACTATTCATTGGAATTCTCCTTGTCTTCATCCATCATCATATTGTCATTGAACTCTTGTCGTCATGTGCTGTTTCCATCGTTATTATTATTAGTAATGTGTTTTGTAAATTGTGAAACTATGTCATTGGAATTAATTAACACTATTTTATAGTGTGGTCTGAAAGACCATTCAGCCAAATTCTACTAACACATTGTTAAGAAGATTTTTGTTTTATGGAGCTTTTCAATATGGACCATACAACTATGGGCTAGGCAGCTTGATTTGTATTGTCACAACTTCCAAATTGAACATCAAGTCAACGGGTGAACTGGGTTTGATTATCCCAGCTGCTTCATTGCAAAGAATATTTGTATATTCTATACTAGGAAGAGACTATATGTAATTTAATTTTGTATATTTAAGCTGCATTGGAATATGAAGTTTGTATATAATAAATTCTTTGATATTTTAATATATTTATCAGAATTTGAAAAAAACTTAATTTTTAATCTATTATTCACACAATTCCATGCACACGCATGCACCAACCTGTGAAACTCAAATGTCGAATTGCGAGACACCACTGTATCAATATAAATATTGAATGCTTATCAATGATGTATTTAGCATTGTATAAATAATAAAGAAAATTTTAATAGCTGTTAATGTAAGGAGCTTCATCTTTTTTATTAAAAACTGAATTATTATAATGATTTTTAAAATTTCTGAATATTAGAATTTATATAAAACAAATTTTGATATTTCTAATCTGAAATCAATTTTTTATAATTTATTTTTATTGCATGATATTTAAAGAGAAAATCCAGAAATGTTTCATCATCATTCATTTTCAATCAAAAAACTAATAAAGCAACAACACTTCCATAGATTAATTCTCCATTCTTCCATAATTTTCTTATTCAAACAATATCTGAATATCTAGATCTTTTCATATAAATTTATAAAGTTTTCTAGTGAGAGAATAATTTTTGTCTGTCAACCAACAGAGAATTATTTTTATTTGTCTATTGAAAATCATTTGACAAAAGAATCATGTCCTTTATAATATGCTTTTCTGACTACAATTGCTATGACGAAATTTCACAAACTATTCTAACCATTAATTATACAGTATAACAAAAGTTTAATTATTAAAATTACAGATAATTCTAACTTTACAAGTTAATTCATTCCTGGGGGCTACTTGTAAAGAACTCAAACTAAGAATCAGTTTTCCATACAAATGTTAAAAATAGATTCCATTCTCAACAATGAAATCTGACCATAATATAACTGAGTAAAGGCTAATAAGATCAACAGTTTATGATTAAATAGTGATTTATCTATCTAAAGAAACAAAAACATAAGCCTTTAAAATCAAGTAAATTATTATAATAAGGAAATTATTTATGTCATATAAAAATAACAAATGAAAATTCTTTATTATTATTGACAAATAAATATATGAGCTTTTATACAGGTGAAATAATGCCTTAGCACAATCTACGAATTAAAGTTATTTACACAATATACTATTAAAATCATGGCAGCCATGGGATGCACTATTTTGCTTCTCAATCTGCCATTTTGATTTTTCCAATTTTGTAGCCGATGGAATTTTGCCACAAACCCAGTCATGATGTATTATGTGCTATATATGGAGTATGATATGCCTATTTAGGAATGTTTAGCATATATTTATTGCAATTAATATTCATATTTTCAATATTTTTTGATACTTCATATTTGAGAAAAAAACTCAAACCAAAAACTACCTGTATTTTCTTGAAAACTATTAAAAATCACACATGCATGCACAAAATATTTATCTTATATTTAATAAATATCATCTTAATTGATATATGAGCCATTTATTTTGAAAGTGGCTTAAGTCCATTTTTCAAAAAAATCAAGTTAACGTTTATAATAGTTACAATTCTATGTGATCTTTTCATTTTTAAACAATTTGCGCCAATGTGTTCAAATTCACTAAGATTTTGTTAATAGAAAATTAGCTAGTGAATGGAATAGTAAAAAATTTATTTTGAAAGCGGCTTAAGTCCATGTTTGAAAGCTAGAGTTAGTGTTTCCAAATTCCCGACATTTTGGAACCTTCGGGAATCGAGAACGGGAAATCATATTTCCTGAGAATTCTCAAGAATTCCCGAAATAATCTTTTTTATTTAATTTTCGTTGATCATCTGTAAAATGGCCTATAACAATAAATATTAATAAAAACCATAGAGAAGGTGGGGCAAACGGGATTCGTGGACCCAGCGCAATCTTTAGAGATGGTGGGGCAAATGGGGTTGGTGGATCCAGCACAATCTTTCAGAGGTTTCGAGATACTCTTATATGTAAAAGGTCGACGCAAAAATGAGTAAATAAAATTTCCTAAATGGCGATTGACTGGAATTTCATGACTAGTGCATATCTTGCCCTGAGAGCTAAACAAGGATTACTACGGTATAATTTGATTAGATTTCTGTTACATTTCAGGTTTTCTCAAAATATAAACAATATAGGCCTAATCAGTGCAAACTTTATTTAACCAAATTTATAGTATACAGTGAGATTTTACGTATATCGTACAATGTATTAAACACACATTACAATCGTCAGCCGCAAATAAATTGACTGAATGTGGTTGATAGTATCGGCAGTTACTTTATGGAAACTATTTATCATGCTAAACAGAAACAGTTCATGTTTACACAGAGAAATATTTTTTTCACAATCCAGGATTTGACTATAATGTCATATTAAGGTAAACTAATTTAGATTTCCTTAGTTAGTTTACATGAAGATGACTTTGCAGTCAAATCCTGGGGGTTGTGAAATAAATATTTTTCTGTGTAAATACCAACTGTTTTCTGCTCTCCTTGATCAAATATGCTTGATTTACAAGAGCTAAAATTAGCTAGTTATATGCTTTTTGATTTTGATGTCGTGCCTGTATTTCTAGTGGCGTGTAATATTGTAATACAATGTAACTTTAAATAGCGATGTAAGGAGAGGGAGGAACTTACCGGTCCCGCTGTCTCAGGAGGCCGCCATATTAGATGTTGTTCGCCACTTGAACAATCGAGAAGCTTTTTTTTTGTTATTACTTTATTTTAACAAATGCAGAGAATATGTAATTATTACTTTTTGATATTATAATGTTATTAATAATTGAATGGCTTAGATTGGATTATATAATTATGTAAATGTTATGTACTGTAAGTACGGTTGGTGGTGCTACTATCGACACAGTTTGTCTTCTTGTCTGGCGATTACTGGTGCGTTTTGTGGTGATGTTTAGTGCTTTTGCCATTTATGTATGGTGACTTTGTAGCTTTTTTCGTCTGTCCAACGTGGTTGTCCGTGGAGCAGTGTTGTTACAGGGAATTCTTTGGAGAATTGTTGAGCATCACTCAAAGGAAGGAGTCAGTTTGGACTTTAACAAGAAGGAGATAAATAAGAAGTCGCCAGAAAGTAATTATTGTTTGTTCCAAAGATAAATTCTGTTAGTATTAATAATTAATAAAAGTGTGTTATCCTTAAAATGGATTGGTATTTGCCTTGTTTTACACAACGATTTAAATGGGAAGTGGATATTACATGTCAACTAACAGCTACGGTTCAGGTGTCGACTAACGCGGGGGATGGTGTCCCGAACCCACGAGGGCACGGCCCTCATAGCGATAAGAAAATTTTCTAAAAGATACATTGTGAGTAGTACTTTTATTTCCCATTTTAGGTATTACTGGGTTCGGGGAGCCAATTTTCCCGATTTCCCAAGAAAAGTTTGTCAGGATTCGGGAACGGGGAAAACAAAAAAAATTCCCGGGAAAGAATTCTCGCCCGGAAACACTAGTTAGAGTCATATACACAAATGTTTCTCATAGCAATAATAAGTCGACTAATGAATTTAAATGTCATTAGACATCATTTTTATTCTGGTGAGCCACTGAATAGGGTACAAACCAGATATTTGTTTTGGCTTGTACATTAAAGTTATCATAAATCTGCTTATGTTGCAACATGGTGGCAACAATAGAAAACTTTAAAATTGCAATAAAATGAATGATTTTGTACAATTTATTGATCTATGTGTTATTTTAGGTTTATATGCCTGTTTTAAGTATTATTTTGTGATTACTTTCTGATAATTTTCTTTTTGAAATATAAGGTAGTAGAAGTGACACTGAGAAACTGTGAGACTTATCTGCTTAGTTTATTGACTTGAAAATATCACAGGGCCAAAATAATTAATGTATCGCTATGAATTTCTTAAAATACGAATTTGCAGAATGTTTTTTAGTTCCTGAATTTTATAAGAATTGGGAATATATCTATAAGAAGATATAAATATAATTTGACTGTATAATTTTTATTGAAAGTGATTAAATTCTCCATTTTTTTTTATTTTTATAACACAAAATTATATAATTTATTATTTATTTTAAAGCTTTTTTTATATTTCTTTTCAAGGGACTTATGCTTTTTCAAAAATTAAAAAAGTTATTTTGTTAATTTTGAAAGTGGCTTAAGTCCATTTATGACAACCAAAAATGTCCTATGTTTTCAATAATGTTTATTAAATTGATTGCTTTAGTAAATTATACATTTTTCTAAAGGCAAAAATATTATATTACCATGTTGTCAGTAACCAATATTTTTAAACTGATTCAAACGCAAACCCTTAAATATATCTATTTAAAAACAAATGGACTTAAGCCATTTTCAAAATAAGTGGCTCATATAATGATAGAAATATAGATATCAGTGATCTGGATCTAGATATTTTGTCATCTGAGACAGCTTTAGAAAATGGCACTCTTTCTCCTTTTCACCTTGCTCTTTACTCGCACACATTAATACATAAATATATGTAATACTTTGGAACCAGGAATGTAATGACATCATTGAGAAATTACAAAAAACTTCATTCTTTTTTTCAAAGCAACGAATAGTTAACCAAATACTACCAAAAAATATATTTATAATAGATATAATAAAAATGAACTCTATTTAATATAATAAATATGAACTATAGTTTAATTTTTCTCGCTTTCAACGAGGCAATTATTAACAATTGTTTATCAATTAATCAATTTAAATGGCATTAGTTTCTCCCCCCTTGCTAAGTATTATCCATTAGAAAAATACACCATTATGTTTTTGTAGACAGACTTTACAGCAGGAAATATTGTCAAGATAAATATAATTAAGCTTGTGTGTGAAATTGCAACTGCATTTTTGTGCCCCCTCATACTTTTTGCCCAAGGCGACTGCCTAATTCACCTCACCCTAGATACAGTGCTGATAGATACAAATATTGATAATTAGATTCTGATTGCAGAATTGATAATTTATTTAAAAATTTCTTAATATATGGATCTATAAATTTAATACATACTTAAATCACTTAGTCTCAGTAGAAAACAAAATAAAACTTACGTGATATCTTTTATATCTAATCCACGGGATGCAATATCAGTTGCAATTAATATTCGTGCTATACCAGTTCTTAAATCTTCAATGGCTTGTTCACGATCACTTTGTTCTCTGAAATGATCAGAAAAATATAATTTATTTCTTAGTACTTAAAGATAATTACTCTAATTCGTTAATATTTTAAATTTTTGTTTAATAATAAATTATATAAAAAAGTTTATATATCAAAAATGATAAGCTCTATAAAAATACAATTATCCCATAATTATGTCATAACCAGTGTTGAAAGTAACAATGTTATTTAAGACAACAAATTGATACAATTTTCCCATAAATATAGTGTTTAAATGGAATAATTGATTACAGACAATAAATTTTGAATAAGAAAACAAACTCTTATTCTATGCTTATGAAAAATTAAAAAAAAAAAAAAAAAGAGATTATCATCTGTCTTCCTTTTATCTCTCGCATCCCTAAAAAAAAAAAAAAAAAGATACGAAATTTGAAAAATCACTGCAATTTATGGATATAAATCACCTTGTTGTATACCATCACATTCTTCATACAAGGTGATGATCTACAACAGTAAATTTGATAAAAAAGTATATCCGACACAATCAGTAAAGTAAAAAAAAAAAAAAAATCAAAAATAATACAATTATTAATATCAATAAATTGGAAATATATCTGAATAACAATTTATATTATTAAACTGTGAGAGCCTATACACAAGAAAACTATAATCTGATTTATACTTCAATAAATTATTATGTAGAACAAGATACAATGATTTATTTAACTAAATCACAATAATTACTTAATTAAAAAAATTTTTATTGTGTGAAAATTACTTATGCAAATTGAAAAAAGGTAATTACTTTTTAATTAATGCAATTTGTTAATATGAGAATTTCTAAAATAAGAATTTGTAAAATAAGGGAAACCTGTATACAATCAACAAACTTTGTTTACATTCATTTTGTGAACTTATTTCCATTCTGTTTTACTAAATGTTTATCTTCTGCCACATCTCTGTTTCATATCATCCACACTATCATCAACTAACTCAGAAATCATTGAAATTTTTAATTTGTTTTTAAATTTCAAATTAAGAATTATTTATGAATTAATGAATATTTTAAGAGAGATTCTTAATAATAAAATCTTTATTAAATATTAAACAGATATAAATGAATTAGTCATTCAATATTTGTAAATTTTTACCAAAATTAACAAAATATTTTAGATTCACCCTAAAAATTGTGAATTCTGACAATGATTGATACAATATTTGTGATTCAATATTTTCAATATTGTATCAAAAATATTCAATATTGAAACAAATTTTCATTAAGAATAAAAATTTCAATATTTGTTCTTAATGAAAATCCTTGAACTGTGAATGAAATATTTTCATCATCAAATGCAACATAAGAATTAAAAATATCACTAATAAAGCACAATTCCAATAAGGAAGGTTTGTGTTTAAATAGCAACAATAGAAAAGTGTTATATTGCTTTTTATCTATATAATTTTTGTATAAGTGGATATTGTTCAGAATAATTGGAAAGGCTCATTCTAACTGAAAGAATTAAAACAGAAATTAAAAGTAAACAAGATTTTAATTGATAAACTTAGAGCATACTGACTGAATCAAGCATTTCTTCCAATTATATAAAATAGATAAAAATATTAAAAACTAATAAAAATTCGTATAAATAAACAAAATATATTAGCATGGGAAAATATAATAGCAATCACAAAAACAATTATATAAATTTATAAGTTTAAATCTTAAAAAAATAAGTTCAAAATAAAAAAATTAAATTTTATTTATAAAGTTAAACAAAAAGATCAAATTTTTCTAATTTCTTTATGATAGATTAGTTTTATTATGTTATTTTTAATAAACATTAAGTAAAAGAATGAAAAATTTGTTTACCTATCACCATGAATTGATTGGCATTCAACTCCATTCAATAAGAGATCACTTGCTAAATCATCAGCTCTATAAAAAGAAAATTGTGATTATAATAAAGTTGAAATATATTCAGCATATTATAACAAATATAGAATATATATTCATAATAGTTATAATTTAACATCATATTGGAATATGTGTAATGATTAACATTTAAAATCAGTTATTTTAGGACATGAAAATATGGACATACTGAAATAATTAATCTCAAAACTGTTTTCTTACTTTTGTCATATGAACCAAATAATTTTAAGTGGCAATTTTATTTATTTTTGTTTTATCAACATATGAAGATAATAACATAAAATGTCTTAGAACTATAATAAATTTACATTTAAATACAGGTAGGCCTCGATTAGTGCGAATAATTGGTTCCACGAATTTCTCGCACTAAGAATAAATATATAAATTTCCTCTAGAATAAATATTTTAATAATATACAGCTAATCTTTGTTATGCCTTTTTATGACTATGATATGTCAACCTATGTCAGAACAGTTGTAAGTCATAAATATCAAAATTTCTCAGTACTGATGTGTTTTCTAGGAGCCAGTACATTATCTTACTAAATAAAACAAGCACAAAAAACAAAAGTCCTTTCCATATATCGGACTCAAACCCATGTGAATTACATTGACCATTCACAGAATTTATTGCTGACATCACTGTCATAAGTATGAGTGAATATGAATCTTACTAATAAAATAACTACATAAGAAATTAAATAATGATATGGGAATTTTTGCATAAAATATTAATAAAGAAGCTGCTAAATGAAACAAACAAACACACACAAACACACACACAAGCAAACACAAAGAAGAGCGTAACCTACGCTCTCTAAACTAGATCTAAAACTCACTGGACTAAATTTATTAGACCAGGATAAATAAAATTTATCGCAGGAAGATAAATAAAATTTAGAGTGTAAGAATTTCCAAAGAAATATCGTTTTTTTTCCGTCTATGAGAGACAATAAATATTGATAACACATAAGTGAAGAAGGTATCAATATTATCATATTATAATTATGTAAGTTGAGAACTATCTGTATATTACAAAATAATATACACTTGATGATAAACTTCATTATGAAAAGTAACTGATATGACACTTGCAGAAAATATACATCTTCAAATGAATATTTATTCTATAAGTTTGATTATTCTACTTAAACTGATTATTCTATTTAACTTTTGTTATTAACAAAAATACATAAAATTAATATTATAAATATAAAAAACTGTTTAGTACAGTGCTGTTATAATACCTGACTATCAGTAAGGTACCATCTATTGAACAAGAAGGAAAAAATAATTAAAAGATAATATTGATAATTTTTTATTTTATATATATATATGCAGTTTTTTGTTTGTGTAATAAAAATTATAATTTAATTATTAATTAATAGATGGTGCCACTCATTGATTTAATAAATTAATAATTATTCTAGTTACGAGATGGCGCTAAAAATTAGTTTAAATTCATTCTAATCATTAAACGTTACCGTTTAAGTTTCAAGGGGTATAATTTGTCTAGAAAATTTAGATTATTTGGTATAAAGTTCTCTTGATGTTTGGATTATATAAAGTTTAAGTTTTGTGTTGTTATTTCATTTAATAACTTTATTAATCTTTTATGCCAAAAAATTCCTATATCAATGTTTAATTTTTTATGTAGTAATTTTATTATTGAAGTTCATATTTAGTAAGAAAGAATATAAAGAGAATGAATGAAGTTATTTAAAATAACTTTTTTATAAAATATATTATTTAAAAATATTTTTATTCTGTTGATATCCATTTGTTACATATTTTTTTGTTGTTAACTTTTAAAGGTTAGTACAAACCACAGGTACTGAAAATAAAACCTTAGATTCATCAGATAATATTGAAAGACAAAATATAGATGCTGATGGTGAAACACCTACAAATCTTATAGAAGATGCATTAGTGGAAATTCTTACTAGATGTTTAAATGAAATTATTCGTACTTACAAAAGTGCAAAAAAATCTGTGGTAAGTAATTTATTGTAATGTTAGTATAATTTTGCTCAGTATTTTTCAGCTAAAATGAACAGATTCTTAATTTTCTTTTAAAAAGAATCATTTGTTTATCATATAGTCTATATAATTTTATGATTTTCAGTATATTTTGCATATAATGAAAATATTAAGGGAAAAAAAATATATTTGAGGATTATAGTTAGAAAAAAAAAAAGATAAAAATAAATACAAGTTGCATAAAATGCTAACAAAACCCCTTAATATCTGCTGTTTAACTGATCATACATATAAACTAAAAAATAATAAAATTATTAAAATGTGTATATTAAAGAAGAGGTTTTTGAATTAAAATCACCAAAAATTTTTGAAAAGTGTATCATGCAAATAGAAATTATATTATTGATAAATATATGTTAATACATATTGAAAATTTGTTTTTCATTTTTAGAAAAAATAACTGCAAACTTTTTTCATAAGTCTGCCAAATGGCTGCATGGTAAAGCAGTAGCTTACAACCTCAAAAGATCCAGGTTTAATTCCAGGTCTTGCATCTCCATTTTTTCAGGAAAAGTCCAGCCATGGTCTGTTGAATCCTATTCTTCAACCTTTGATTGATTCCATCATGGATGTTGGCCAGTCTATGTGATGGGTTCTAAAAGTGACCATCATCAGATATATCCTTTGTGTGATTCAGCAGCGTAATTCAAACTAATTTAATCTGTTTTCTCTGATGATGGTTACAAAGTTAGCTGAAAACATTTTTCTATGTTTATTCTAAATCTTTTTGTTTTAATCTGTTGAGCTCTGCAATATATTTCAAAATAAACCTAATTAATATGTAGAAATTTAATATTGTGAAATCTCATTTAATTTTCATCAAAATTTTTTTGACGTTTTTACAGTTTATGATATTTTTTGATTCTCATTCTAATGATATCAAAACTTTTTGAATTTTATTTCTTTCAAAACTTTTCATTCATTACATGAGATTGAAGGAAACGCTATTTTTTTTATATGAAATCTTAGCCATCCTATGAAATATTAGTTACTTTTGATAGCAGCAATCCTTATGAATAAAATAAACTATGAATGAAGAAAATCAGATCATTTTCTGTCATTAATTTTTTAAAATATGAAGTTTTAGGCAAATTTTCATTAATTAAATTATGTCATATAATTAATCAAAAAGTAACATAAATTTATTAAAATATTGTTGTTTTTTTAATAAAATATATTTATTGGTATATTTTTCCTTCACTTTAATAATTTTTATTTTAATTTTTTATAAATTTCCAAATTTATATCAAAAACTTTAACATATATGAAAATTGTCTCCTCTCATACATAAACAGCTATAATATTGTCTACTTTGCTTTAATTAGCCTGCAGATCTTTGTTGGCATACCACAACTAATACTACATGCAGCATAGTAAAGTAGGCTTGGTCACAATTTCCTATGAAACAACTGGCTGCCATAAAAAAATAAAATGCCATGCCCCCTTAATTAGCCTGAGGGTGTTTATATTCATATTTTCTCATATCTTACTTAATATCAGTAATGAATAAATGAACAAATAAGTAACAATATTCTTTATTTTAATAGAATTAACCAAAATTTTTGTATTATCAGCGATATTTTTTCAGTTTTACAAATTTTAGATGAAAATTAAAAAACCTTTCACCATAATTTCTAATTCACTATACAAAAATTTTGTTTCATTTAAAATTTCAAAAATAAAATTATCCCATCCTAAAACTAAAATAAGATTAATAAAATAGAATAGAATAGAATGCAAAATTGATGCAATTCAATAAAAAATAATCCAAATTCTACTAATACAATCCATTCAAATTATCCAACTTTAAAACATTATTTAAAAAAAATATTCATCAATTGAAAAATTTAGGAACCATCATTAGGGGCACATATTTTTAACCAATAAAGGCAAAAAAAAAAAACAATCTGCAATAGCTGCACTGGATAATTCAAGATTGAATTATTTTAATTGTTCTTTTATCGTTTTTTTTGTTCCACTTCCATGATGTGTCTACATGTCATCAAACCTTAATGGGTTAAAGCATTTCATTATCAAAATATTGCTGTTGTTGTTTATGCAAATCAGTTGGATTTTAGTAAATAAAAAGTTCAGCACATCAAGCAGGAAAGTAATACTCTCACAAATAAAATAAAATAACATTTTTTATTCAATAAAGTACTTTTGGCTCTACTGAGCCCTCCTCAGTAATTACAAAAGAATAAAAAAGTTAATTTATTTTTTTGTGAGAGTATTAATTTCCTGCTTGATATGCTGAACTTTTTATTTACTAAAAATGGAGCAGTGTAATAATATGATTCATACTAGTTGGATTTTAGGTAGATATTCTTCACACAAATAAATATAATTTTAATCAATATTATTCCACTATAATTTTATTTGTAGATGCAGATGTAGGAAGGGGGAGAGCCTTTTCAGCCCCAGCACTATGAACACCAATGGTCTATTGTGCACCCCCAACAAAATCATTCCAGAAGAAGTCCCATCTTGAGCACAAAAGACAGTATCTTTCTCAATGGGACAGTAGCAACATCTTTTGGTGCAGGAAAATACAACCCAAAAAGATCATACCTAAACCAAGAAAGGGCCACACATTCACACAAAATGTGAAGAGGAGTTTCATCTTTGGCCTGACATCTTCTACAAATAGGGCTATTAACAATCCCAATCAAGTGAAGATGTCTACTAAGGTGACAGTGCCCTGTGAGGAGGCCTGCAACAATCCTAATTTCATTTTTGTGCAGTGAGAGCAACTCTTTAGTTCTTTGAACAGAGCAATATGAAATGAGATGCTGAGCCATCAACCAGTCCCTGACAACCCGCCCAAAAGCATCAGATCTGATGTCCAGGGCAAGCTCAGATCCAGTAAAGGGGCGAGAAGCCCCTTCCTTGACAAGCCCATCAGCAACCTCATTGCCCTCAATCCCCTTGTGCCCCTGCACCCAAACAAGCTGCACCCTGTTCCTGCTCAGTTCCTCAATGAGAAAACAACATTCCCATACAAGCTTAGAAGCAAAGCGGGAAGTATCAAGTGCTTTAAGAGCAGCCTGACTATCAGATAGAATATAAATGCATTTACTTACTATCAATATTAATTCTAACACATGCAGAAATAGCAAAAATTTCTGCCTGGAAGATGGTGGCGAACTGCCCAAGGGAATAAGAATAAAACATCCGCGTCCCCTCGCAGTAAACCCCTGCCCCAACACCAATAGTGGTTTTATATAGAGACTTTATTTACAGTTAGATTACCCTATATAGTATAATATTACAGTATTTTATTTTGTTTAATTCGGTTATTTTATTTTTATTTTTATACGTTAAATTGCTTGTTGTATGTTCCCTAAATTTTGACAACTTAGGTATAGAAGAAACCCTTATCTGCCTCCAGGACCATGGAACATAGCCAAAAGCTAAACAGTCATGAAAGACATGGCATAGAGGAGAGGCCAGGATGTCAATGCCCTGTTGCAAGAACACTGGTAAAATACTATCTGGTCCCGCCGACTTGAAGGGCTTGAAAACACAGTCCATCTAATATTAAACTGATTGATCATCCCCCTCACAAGGTGCCAATCCTCCCTCTTGGCATCATAAACATGTCCATCGGGGTTGGACTACCCCTGCAAGCAGGATGAATCCTCAATCAAAGTAGACTGAGGGAAGTGTACCCAAAAAAGTTCCTTTAAGGAGTCCTTGCAAGTACTAGTCATACTGCCATCAGGCAACTTAATAAAACCAACCTTGCAAAAATTCCCATTAGACATTTTCTTCACTAGTCTGGATACATCAGGTATATCCTCAATTCCCTGACAATATCATTTCCAGGAAAATCTTTTACCCGTTCTAATGGCCTTATTATAACAGCTGAGAGCACTTCTATATGTATCCCAATCACCTGTCCTTTTAGCTTTATTATAAAGCCTTCTAACATTCCATCTAAGACTGCCCAACTGTTCATTCCACTGAGGAACCTGCCTTGATGAGTGAGCAGTCCTGACAGGAAACAATTTTGATGATAGGATTACAAAGGTCGAGAATACACCTGAACCTCTGTTTTGAGTCCGACCCCATACCCCTTCTGTTCCAGGTGTTTTTTCCATACTTATTTTAATGTGTATATTAATTTCGTTTACATCTAACCAATGTAAAACGGCATCAGACCAATGCTCCATGTTATATCCAAAAAAATTTAACTTTATTTAGAAACAAATTTAATAACTTACAACAAAAATTTAATATACTTAAACAATGTCTCGTCACCACCAAAACATTCTTGGTTAAGTCTCAGAAAAAAACACAAGTCTCAACTCTGGAATACTAACAAAGATGACAAAGTCCAAACAGCTGATGCACAGGAACATAACAACAATTCACCAACACGTATGACGAACACTACTGGATAAGCACCATAATACAGAGTTGAGATGACGCAGGACAAGTGTTGAAAGTATCAAAAATGGCGTGATATGAGATGATCAACGGCACGTAAATCACCTCCTGATAGTAAAACAATTGAACGTATAAAAGTGTCATTAAGATTCTTTGGTATTCTTCTTAAACATCGGCTAATTATCATAAACTGTACACAGATTTGAATAAAATTCATTTTTCCAAACTGACTGTGTGTTAATTCTTTCACTTGTTTAAATAATAATAATAATAATAACACAAAATGAAACTTCTTCTGAAATAAAAAATCACCACATCTTTCTTTCGAGGGAAACATACGGGAAACAAAACTATAATTACAATATGGCGACTTCCTCATGCCTCCTGTTGCACAGGTAATCCAAATTTCTTTTTCAATATCTAAAGACTTTTTGTTGTAACAAAAAACAATAAAATCATTAAATAAACCTCTTATGACCAGGTTCCTGACAGAATAAGAGAATTACCTCTTGAATCTGGTCAACAGTCATCTCTAAATCCATCACCAAGCAAAACCTGCTCTGTATACTCCCAAGATTAAACTTAAGGTCTTCTCTAAAGGAAGCCCAATTTGTCCTCCTTGGGTCTCTGTATATTACTTGGTTTCTAGGTACCATAACTTTTAAATTGAAGCAAATATATCTGTGATCCAATGAAGATGGCTCACCAGACACATGCCAATTCTTAACTAGGTCAGAAATATTATGAGTCCCTAATGTTAGGCTAATGACCTCCCTTCTGTTAATAACAACAAAGGTAGATTCATTGCCCTTGTTTAAAACATAAAGGCTAGCACCCATCAGAAACTCCAATAAATACTCACTCCTTTGGTTGATGTCTTGGCTTTCCCCCAAACCACATGATGAGAATTAGCATCAACACCAATCAATAAATCAAATTGATTCTTTTGACAGAATTCAACCGAAAGCACACATTCAGGTGTTAGTAATAGTTCATTTTTATCATAAGGGAAATGTGCAGAGGAAACTATAAGTCCCTCATATAGCTTCACCCAAACAGTGGTAAGATCCCTAGACAGAAATCACAAACGGGTGAAACATTTATGTTATTTCTAACAAAAACACAAGTCCGAGAACTATCAGAAGTAAAAGAAAACAACTTACCTTCCTTGTAGTGAGGCCCCTGTATTTGACCCTTATACTGCCACAGCTCTTGAATAAGAGCAAGGTCATAACAGCTCCCCACGAGCAGCTGACTCAAAAGAGTGGAGGCAGCTCGGGAGTGCTGGAGGTTGATCTGGATCACTCTCAGACCCATAACACTACAGGTGCCCAAGGTGGGCAAAAATCTATGCCCTCCTCCATTGACTGGTCCTCGGAAGGTCCAGTGGTACCCTCGGAAACCCAATCCTTGTTGGTGTTCCCAACCAGTTCATGCCTCTTTACAGGGGCAATCACTGAAGTTATTGGTCTCCCAGACTTGGAATTAGGATCTGAGAGCACTTTAAAGGTCCCTTGATCAATCCCAGGAAAAGCCTTAAAATTGGCTTCATTGATGGCCTTAGCCAAAGCAAGATCAACCATCATGATAAAATGCTGTCCCTTCGCATCCTTGCTTCGACCCAAAACCCTCCGGTTCTCAGTCTTGAGTCCTGGATTAAATGCTTGGAATTGAGCCAAAAGTTGGTTCGCATCCCACGTGTGGGTATCCGTGGTGCGGTATGCCACCTTCACAGGCTTGGGTAGATCCTTTGCAGGAATAACCCTTAAGTGAGTCCCCTGCCCAAGAGTACACCCATCCAAAAGTTGGGTGAGCCACTGACAGGTGAACTCATTCATACAAGTATAAATGAGTGCACCATTATCCAAGGTATAGCCTTTGAGCAGTGGTAGAGGTTCCCCCAAAGGGATTCCATCTATTCTGCCCAAGATCTCCCCTGGAGAAAATTGACTTCATCAGCCACCATCTTGGAGTCCAGGTAGCCCTCCTTGATGATGGCCAGTCGAAGGGAAATCAATACTTCGGAATATGACCCTAATTGAGAGCTTTGAGTCCTTTTTGCAGGTCTAACCTCCCCAGAAGAGGAAGTAGAAACCACGGATCTGGACCTCTTGCCAACACCAGGGGTATCAACAGGAGAATCAGAAAAGAACCCAGTTGAGAAATATGACCCGGTAGCTGAGAACCAGTGGTACCAGCAGCTTCCCTCCTAGCTGCTCCAGACAAACTTGCCTTTTGCGGACCAGGTTTACTCCTGGAGTCAGTAGAAACAGTAGTAGATTGCTCCACCATCCCACTGCCCTGGGGCATGCTGGTAGCCCCAGCTCCCTCAACAGAAGTATCAGAACCACCAACCTCACAGTGGGGCAGAGAAGCAGTCCCCTGAGAGAAAGTTTTAGTATCCATAAAAAAAAGAACCTATTGGAGGAAACATAAAGGGAGTCACCATCCGTTTATCCTTCAATATGGGTGAAAAGCTAAATACAAGGTTTTTCCAGGTGCCTTGAAGAAATCATTAAGAACACTGCATCTTTTACTACCCCAGTGCCACTCAACTCTCAGCATGATACCTCACATCTTAGTTTGGGAAATGGCACTCTCTTAGTCTGGCCCCTTTCCGTTGATCTGGGAGACTCTACCAGTAGCAAAGCTACCACCAGCATAGCTCTCAGGTTCATTAGAACATGCAAGCTCCCTTACCACAACAAAGTGGAGATGCCATCGAGGGAGTATTTGTTGATATTATTAATAAATATTAACAATTAATGATCACTGAAAGAAAATCACTTGAAAGCAATTTCATAAAAAACAGTTTTATTTTTATGAAACTGTTTTCAACTGCTTTTCTTTCAGTGATCATTTTGAAGATAATAGGCAATTTGAATTTTTCTACTTATGTTAACAATTAATATAATAAATAAAAATATTAAATGGTGACGAATGCTTTAAAGTTTTTTGATATATGTTAATTAATTTTAATAAACTATAGAATTGTTTATTAATACTATATTTAGTTTCAAGATTTCCAATACAGATTATACTTTTAATTTAAATTACTTCACAACAACTGATAACATGTTTTCATTATTTAGGCACAACAGCTGAGATATTTACCAGCAAGAAATCAATTTAATGTTGATCCAACTCCATTTGACCCTTATCCTGGACTTTTTAGAATGTTTCAAGAAAAGTAATAAAATTTTTTCATAAATTCAAATAAAATGTAATAATTAATTCAAAAATTCTTTTCCTGTTTAATAAATATTAATTTTGATATTCATAATATGTAATTTTACTAAACTATTATTTTAAAAACTATTAATTTAATTAAAAATATTTGGTTTATAAAGTTTTAAATTTTTTACAACAATTAACAATTCTGTGGTACAATAGTTTGAGATATGAATGCTCAACAAAATGACCATACATTACTAGGAATCTTATTTTATTACTTATCAGCTAGGCTATCTCACAGTTCTCAGGTATTTCAGGTACATAATACATTTTATGTGACAACTATTATACCATCATAATGTCTGCACTCTGCTAATAATAATAAAATTTTAAATTAACTGAATTGTAGACTTTATAGATAATAGGCTGATGATGAACTGTGCAGAAATATCGTTTTTCCATATAATTAATTTATAATAACATTTGAAATCCATTGGCGTTTTGTGTCCAATTTTAACATTGATTTAACCAGCCTATTATATCATATGATATCATGTGTTATGTCATTGTGACATCATACTGGCATGCCATGAGGTTATTCCAAATTCAAACAAAATTCTGAAGGATTTAAATGTGTACTTTTGTTGCCATCTTAAAATGCCCCATTCTGTGGGTAATTTTGACCTAGGATATTCTGTTAACCATGGGGCCATGGAAAATCACTATGCAAAGTTTGGTCCCAATAGGTCAAAGGTGTAGGAGCCTATATGGAACAGACAGTCAAACAGCCAAACATTGCATTTTATTTATATAGATTTCAAATTTATACAAATATTTTATTTTAGTATCAAATACATTCTAAATTTTGATGTTTTTATCTAATAATTTGAAAAATAATATTTTCTATGAAAACTAAAAATATTATATAAAAATAATATTTTTAGAATAAAATTTAAATAATAGAGAGTCAAAAATATCTTTGTTTTTTTTTTTTTTTTTTTTTTTTTTTTTTTTTTTTTTTTTTTTTTTTTTTTTTTTTTTTTTTTTTTTTTTTTTTCAAATTTTTCAAAAAAATGTCCTTTAAAATGTAGAAGATCAGTTCTCAGTCCTTCCTCTATCAGAGTTGATCTCACAATTTCACAAGGTCTGCTTTTCTAGAGAAGTAGCCAAAAAACAAATTTTCTTGATATCTCTCTAATACACTGTCTATTGAAAGGCACAATGAATGATTTCACAATCAGTAGCTGAATTCATTAACGACGGAAACGCCGTTGGCTTATTCTTTTCGGCAGAGTCGAATTTATTCTTGGCCTCCACTACTCGGCACCAAAGAACGACTCAAGATCTGACGACGACCACCCCGGGTAGTCCGAACCAAGCTCTTAAATATCAGCCCGGGCAACACTGACCTTTACTTCACCCTTCCCGGGGAAAGGCAGGATGTTTATCTTTTATTATTTTAGATGTCGTTTCTTTGTTAAGTTTTACCTGACACCTGTGTATATCATTTCATCATGACTTATTTTCATAGGGGACAAGAGTCCATGGATCAGATGAAATCATTATATGATATATTATCATATTTCTCCTATCAGTGTGTCTTTTTCCCCCCTCCAAATTCTTTTCTCCATCTTTCATTTTATTTTTAATTTGAACGAAAGAAAACCTGGAGATTTAGAGGTGAGGAAAGACACACCATATCCAACCCAAATTTTTGTCCCTCACATAAATATCCAGTTTTTATCAAGGACTTTACAAACATCCATTATACTACTAGACAAATTAGAGAAATCTTTAAATGATAACATGATTAGTATAAAATTAAACAAATTATCTTGCTTTCATATTATTTGTACAATTTAAACAAAAAATTGTTCATTTTTCACTAACTGTGTTTAATAATGTAGTGAAAAATAAATAAAAAATAAATAATTGTTTTAATAACATCATCACTAACATCAGAAAAAACAGAAATTATAAATAAATATTAACAAGAACAAAGATATAACAAATAGTATGATCATGTGACAGACTACAAGAACATTATATAGTTCAAGACAATAAATATGATTACTAATTATATTTAACAAATTTCATTAGCCACAATCAGTTACACCAAAATGATGAGATAAATTGCATGTCAACAGCTTAATTATATATTTTTATAAGTCACATGTTATATCATTATTTTCTAGATAAGACTACCATAAATTAGACTATAATTGCACCTACATTCACATAAATGCACAAAGATGGCCATTGTTGTTGTCATCATCATTGAGGCAAAATAACATTGAAAAAATAGGTGTAGAAATAATGAAGGAAGATTAAGATGAATAAATTAGTGGCTAAACAATTAACAATATTGCATAATTTTTTTATGAAAAAATCAATGAAGTCCAACACTTCATACATACTGACTTGTGTTTCCCAAAATTTAGTACTTGTATACAAAGTGTTTAGTACTTGTATGCCCTTTTAAAATTACCCGTCTTAGGAAAATGTAATTTGGAATAAGTTATGATATTTTATTCAAACACAAATAGTTACAGATATTTATTTAGCATTTGCATTATTGTAAATTATAAACGATTTTTCGGAAGTGTCATTTGTCTCTGTCCTTTCAATGTCTCTACCAATCTCATTGGTTAGGAAGAGATCCAAATTGGTCCTCAGACTTCATTTGCTCAAATTGGTGTTTTCTGTTTATTGGGATTGATGGCAGGAACTATTAATTCTGATGTTTACAGTTTTGTTTGTTAAGAAACCTTGTCAACATTGGTCTCCCCTCCTGTCAACTATATGAGATTTATTTCCTTTCCAAAGCATTGTTTGTGGAGTATTTAATAATTTAGAATAATTGAATTTCTTCTTCGAGCCATAAGATCATTCAGAAACTAAATCTAAAAATTTTATCTGTTTTGTTAGTTTTATTTCAAGTATAAATATAACCATATATTTTTAGGGACATAATTCAATAAATTCTGATTATAATATAGATCTAGGTTAATGAATTTTATTGTTACATAAATGCTTCTTAGTAATCAATACATTTGTTTAATGTATATATATATATTCTAACATTTCAATTTGAGATTTAAAATTGAAAAATTTAGTATACAAGTAATTACATTTGAATATATTTAAAATTATAACATAAAAATATGCTTATTAACCTTTAGCACTCCTCTGACACAGCTCCTTAGACACGCACGCTTCATATAGCGCTCCTATAACTCGGCAGCCTAGACAAAATTTAAAGCCCAATAATTTCGTTATTTTTGGTTAAATCGAGAAAAAATGGTTAAAATCTCAAATTCTATCGTATTCTTCATATTTCTATCTTATTTCTCAAAAATTTGATTTTATGTTGATATTTTAATAAATTTTAAATTAACCCTTTTATTGTAGTAGCCACCCAGGCTTGGGTTGGTGCTGCTTTCGCCATCAGTAGCCAAAGGACACTGTAGTTAAACTTTCCAAATGTGAGCCTCTGCCTAACTCACAGACGTGGACCTGTTAACCTGAGCGACGTCCGAGCTGGTATGCTTTTGTGTTCTGCTTTGTATCATTGTATACTAATAAAACACCACTGAGGTGAGAACACCTGCTAGCATTTAGTTGAGCAAAATGGAATAGCCTTCTAGCCCAGGGTGACCCTACTAGAAAAAGATTTCTGACTTGCATTACCTATTCTGCTCACATACACCCCTCTGCCATTTTGAGGCAGCTTAGCAGGATTCAGAAGGGGTTATTATTATTATTATTGTTATTATTATTAATTAATTAATTAATAAAATTAATGATTAATAAGCAATTAAATAAAGATGTTAATATACAATGGTAAGTCAATATATAAGTTGCAAAACAGGACAGAAAAAAATGACTGCAATAACTTGAGTGAAATTTCTTTTACTTTTGATATAATCCTCTGTACAGGTAGACACTTATCCCACTGTATCACAAGTCCTTGAAAGACAGCAGAAAAGAAAGTATCTGGCTGCTTCCACAGCCAGCAAGTGACATTGTTGATGACATCATCATCATCATCATCAAAATGGCAATTAGCTAAGTGATTTTTCAGGGGCCCAAAAAGATGGAATCACTGGGGGCGAAAGTCATGGTTATAAAGTAGATGTTCCCAGCATTCCCATTTGATGATTTTCAATAGCTCCTGAATTGACATTGGACATTGTCATCCAGAAGAATCACACCCATGGTTCAAGAAACTAGGGCATTTTCAGTGAATGGATTGTTGCAGTTTCTTCAAGGTGGCACAGTATAAAGTGGTGTTGACAATCTCACTCTGAGGCTCGAATTCTGCCAGTATGGTGCCCTGTAAGTCTCAAAAAATAGTTAGCATAACTTTGCATACTGTTGGGATCACCTTGAACTTTTTGGTGGTAGGGAGGAGGGATGTTTCCATTCCATGGAGGTATGCTTTGATTCTTGTTGAGAGTGGTAGACCCACAATTTGTCTCCTGTAACAATTTGTATGATGAAGTCCTCCTCTCTCTGCATGATATTGCATGAAGTGCTGCATGCATAAGCTCATTCTCTTCGTTCTGTGTTTGGCAGACAACTTCTCTTCGTTCTTTTTGCACATGGTGTGGACTCATCATGTGCAAACTTTATAGAATTTTAATAATTCATGCATGATGTAGGCAGTTCTCTGAAAGCAATCTCCACTACCAGCTACATCTTCTATTGATACATATCAATCAGCACAGATCATCATCTCTCTACTATGGCTTCAATTGCAACATCTATAGGACAACCTTAACATGTCTTATCTGTGGTGCTCATTCATCCATTGTTGTATTGGTGGATCTAATTGCACACAACTTTTCTTGACATAACTTTTCACTGTAAACTGGAAGCATTTCTCTACGAACTTTCTCTTTGGTGCACAGATTATACACAACTGCTCTCTGTTTTTCTCACATATACTTATGTAACAATTCTCCCTTTAATTTTACACTACAAAAAATTATTAATTTATTTTACACTACAGTTGACTAATCATGGCATGCAAGAATATAGTATTAGTTCCAATTTCTCACCCATTGGTGCTGCTATCTACTGCCAGAAAATGTGTGCTGAATTTTAAATGGTTTTCAGTATATATGCATTTGTGACTTATACATTGACTTACCTGCATATTTCGTTTATTGAATATCATTTATTAACTAAATAAGTGATGATAATATAAAAAATGGCAGTTAAACATAAATTGATTTTTAGAAATTTCATCATGAGAATATTCTAAATACTAATATTAAAGCCGAAATTAAAATTGAAAAAATAACAAAAATTTTAATCATCATTTTAAATATCATAATATTTTTAAATGAAATATTCATAAATGGAGAAATATTCATTAATTGGAATGTTTTTTTTTTAATATTCTAAATACAAAGTTTAAAATCATGTAAGTTGAATGTGCAGAAGTTGGAGTGACTGCATTTATTTATTCTTTATTTGCTATATTATAAATATTAAATTCCTTAAATTTATATATAGGATGATTCAAGAGAAGAAAGTAGTGAAGATAGTATTAATCATTGTTTGGGTGTGCAGTTAACATGCCATCTGCAAGCATTGCAGTATGTGGATACATTACTAGCATATCATGCAAGAGGTATTTTTGAATTAATTTATCTATCTTTCTTTAATAAATAATTAAGTAATAAAAATGCATATTAACTTATAGAAAAATTACTAATTTATTTTAGGAGGACCTAAAAAGGAATTAGATGATCCAAATGCTGTTTCAGCTCTTCATAATTTATATACAATGATATTTGATATTCCAGTTGGAAGAACAACTTTAGTTAATACTTTAAGTACTGAACATAATTTAGATGCATTATTACCATTTGTACAAATGACAGGTAAACCAATAGTCAATATATCTGTGTGTATGATTTAAAAATAATATAATCTATTATGATGATTATATAATTTTTTTGCATAAAAGATAGATAAATATAATTTATGCATGAATTGTCATCATAAGTACAGTAATTCCCACCAATATAACCACAAAGGTTACATCCTCCAAAACACTGCATTTGGTGAAGTTAACTTTCTCTGAGAAATGTAGGGTTAGGGGAGTTGGTAAGAGAGTCAAACATTTGCAAAACATGAAATAAAATAACAAGCTGCTCTTTGAGGTTATATAATAATAAACAAAATAATAGCACTTGTGAGCAGTCCAAAAAGTCTTTAATCATTAAAACTTAACACAGAGGAACGCTTTCGGCCACTTTTTAAATTTGTCCCCTGTAACAATTTTTAACCTTATCCGCTCCTCTTTAAAAAAATAAACATTCCCTAGGGGTCCAAAGGGTTATGAATGGCATTTCAATATATCAGATCATTATGATTTCTCAATACATAAAAATATTTACTTACTGAAAGAATTTTTGACATGACATTACAAATATTTTTAAAATTACTTTAATTATTCGTAAATATGTCATATAAAATAATATAATTTCTTCATAGTATAAAATAATGCCTTTCTTTTTAGCATGTAAATTGGTTCAAAATATGAGAGTGAACTTTTATAGATTCTCAAGCCAATATAGTTGTTATAAAAAAAGATGAATCTAAAAAAATTGACAAGAAAAATCAATGAATTTAGAAAAATATTTTTATTGGGATTAATAAAAGCTCATTGGGATTCAAACCAATATGATTTGAACTGCAGCCAGCTGTATGACCAATGCAGCTATCTGAATGCTGAAATATTTCATGTAAGGAAATGTCAAAAATCACAATATTTAAAAATATATTAAAAAATTGATTGAATGTCAAACCTAGATACAAGATTCTGAACATACTAACAAATTAACACATGGACTGTTATATCATCCAATTTGGTGAGCCACAGTTGACAGTCTCCTTGTTAGTTCTTTTTATATGAAATTGTATTATCTAAGTTCACAATATTTTTATCTTAGCAAATTATTTTTTATTTTCATTGTTTAGGTGAAAAGGGTATTGGGAAAACAACAGGAAAACCAGCACATTACAAAGGTGTGATTTTTCATCGTGTAGTGAAGAATTTTATGATTCAAGGAGGAGACTTTTCAGCTGGTAAAATGTTACTTAATAATTATGAATATGAAAGCTGTGAATATTCAAAAATATATTCAAGTATCCCTTGGTTTACGAATTTTCAATTTAACAGAGTATGAATTTATATCACTGTTTCGTTTTGCAAAGAAAAATTTTTGCTTTTGTAAAAAACTTATTTGATCATCAATCAATTTTCCACTGTAATTTATTTAAATCAATACTTTTCTTGCTTATTATCTTTACTGATTGTATCATATATATCAAATTTACTCTGTGTACCATTATTTTTAAGAGGGATAGGAATTTGGGTTGGATGTGGTGTATCTTTCCTCACCTCTAAATTTCCATTTTTTTTTTTTTGTTCAATTTAAAAAAGAGAGAGATGGAGAAAGGAATTTGGAGGGGAGACAGGTGCACTAATAAGTGAAATACAGTAATGTTTTGTATAATTATATCATCTGACCCATAAACTCTTGTCCTCTATAAAATAAGTTATAATGAAATAATAAATGCAAGTGTCATGTGAAATTAATGAGAAGACGATATCTGAAAACAATCAAAGAAACATCCTGCATTTCCCGGGAAGGGTGAAAGTAAAGGGCAGTGTTGCCTAGGCTTATATTGAAGAGCTTGGTCAGACTACAAGGTGTGGCATCGTTAAATCTTCAGTAGTTCTTTGGTGCCATGTAATGGAGGCCAGGAATAGACTCGACTCTGCTGAAAAGAATAAGCCAATGGTATTTCTATCGTTAGTGAATTCAGCTATCGATTGCAAAATCATTCATTGTGTCTTTCAATAGATGATGTATTAAAGAGTCATCGACAAAAATATTTTTTTGGTTACTTCTCTAAAAAAACAGACTTTGCGAAATTGCGAGATTAACTGTAATTGATAAAGGAAGGACTGAGAACCGATCTTTTATATTATAAAGAACATTCTTTTGAAAAAGATATTTCCTCTCCATAATCTATTGTCAGGTTAAATTATGTAAAGAAATCTCTTATAAATAAAGGAAGTTATTGATTTATTTAAACCATAGTCTCTGTAACGCGAAGTCTCGCCTCATCACCCGTCCTTACCTGCAATGTGCTGTTCACTGCAACAAGGCCCTAATGCATGTCAGTTTTGTCCGTCAGTCCGGCATGCTTCACACTGGTGTCAGGAGTGGGATTGTCGAATGATAAGACCAAAGACACCAGTCTACATCAGTTGCAAGACACTCACACTGATGTCAGAAGTGGGAGTATTTTGCAGCAACAAAAAAGTATTCTTAAGTTTTGTTTTAATTTCTTGTACAATATAAAAAAACACGTTGGTGCATAGATAAGGGAATGGGATTAAAGTATTGCTCTATTAACATTTAAGCAAATTAGATGCTTAAGTTTTAAGATCAAATTAAGAAATTAAACCTTTTTTTATCCAGTTCGTTACAACCACTGAAAAAATTTTCGAACAGCCAAATAGTAAATTAAATGTAAATAACAATAGCACTAAGGCAGGAGATATATTCATAACTTAAAAATCAAAAAACAACATTTAGAAGTAGTAGTGCTTTCGATTTATTTGAAATTCTCATCAACTACAAATTAAACTATATAATACCTGACTGAGTTTTTCAGGTATTATAGTTTAATTTATAGCTGATGAGAATTTCAAATAAATCGAAAGCACTACTACTACTAAATGTTGTTTTTTGATTTTTAATAGTCATATAAAAACCACTTGCTTTATTTATATATCAGAAAGCATAAAGCACTACTAGCAAGAAAGATATTTATTGCCATAAAACGTTTTCGGACCCTTTCCTGGTCCCTCTTCAGTATACAGCTTTCATCACATTAAGAATATTAGAAAATTATTCATTAAGAAAATTTATGGCAATAAATATCTTCCTTGCTAGTAGTGCTTTATGCTTTGATATTTGATTTTTAAGTTATGAATATATCTCCTGCCTTAGTGCTGTTATTATTTACGTGTGATTTGTTCAGGCTGTGTAATATCTTGCATTTTTATAATAAATTAAATTTGGCTAAGTATATTGTATTGAGTATATATATAGCTTACTTCTGGAATAGAACATAGGAATATGTAGAATTAGAATTAATATTTCTTTGCATTTTTCTGCTCTGCACTACTGTAAAACAAATACACTCAAAAACTAGCACAAGATTGCAGAAATTACTTTATTTTGACAAACATTTTCAACCCTCCTTCGGAGTCATCATCAGTGACCCCGAAGGAGGGTTGAAAACGTTTGTCAAAATAATTTCTGCAATCTTGTGCTAGTTTTTGAGTGAATTAGAATTAATAACGAACAAGCCAAACTTCCCCTGGCGGATAAAGTTTTAAGTTATATTTTAAGCCATTATCAACTCATGGATCCATTAGGATCTATGACTTGATAATGGCCTTTAAAAAGTGGCCAAAAGCATTCTCTGTGTTAAGTTTTAATGATTAAAGACTTTTTGGAGTGCTCACAAGTGCTATTATTTTGTTTATTATTAAACATTTGCAATACTTTTTTTATTACATATGATACTCTTTAAATACTAAAAAAACACTTAAATAAAGAATAATCCATAGAAAATGATTTACATACTTTAAAACTACTTTGGTTGAAACAGATGTCTAGGCATCAGCAATGGTGAACAGATGAAGGCTGCTATCAGATGATTGCTTCAAGTAGCTCAGAAGAGATGTCTGTTTCATTTTCTTCTGAAACTCTTTTTGTAACTATTTATATGGAGCTTAACAAATCTTCCAAACCCAGTCAACACCTTGTTGTATGTTGACTGGAGAGGAACTATAGGAACTAATCAGATCTAGTGAGAAAGAGATTGATGACTAAAAGGACAAAGATGAAAAGAGTAAAATGACTCCTTCTAACTTAAACAAAGAACTGCTAAAGGCAAATAATCTCACAAAAGTTTTTTTTTTTTTGAAATTGATCCGAACATGGAGCAGAATTTAAAATTAAAATTGGGTTTGGAAGATTTGTTAGCTTCACATAAATCTCTCCAGTTAACACCTTGTTGACTGGAGAGGACTGCAGCAATTTCTCTACATCTGCATACTCAACCTGCGGCTTGCCAAGCTTTCACATGTGACCCAAAATGCACAGTTGTGAACTTAAATTTTTTAACCTTTAACGCTCCTCCTACTCGGCTCCTTAGATAAGCGCACTTCGTATAGCACTCCTATAACTCGGCAGCTTAGTACATCCAAGGTGAACTACATAACCTCAAGCTATGGGCTAGTTACATTATGTTGACTAAGGGAAAGCTGTGACAACCCGTCCCCTTTGTTTGAAAATGCTATTATTTATTATATTTTAACTATTTTTTGAAAAATTAATGACTTAGAATGACAAATAAGGAAGAAATATTTAACATATGCCATTTTTAAAAGGCACTGAGACAAATCTTGAGTAAAAAACATAGATCCACCATTTTTAAAAGGCTCTGAGACAAATCTTGAGTAAAAAAACGTATAAAAAGGGATAATTTATAAAAAATCAGTGCTAAATCTGGCATACAGATGGCAGGATGATAGCTACATGTAAAGATATAGCAATATTTTTCAAAAAAAGTAAATTTTCAACAAAGTCAAGATTTTTATACATACTAATACTTGTTATAAAATAAAATGTATTTATTACACATTATTTTAAGAAAATATGAAGATAAACGACTAATAAACAATTATTTAAGTAGTAGAATACTGTATTTCATCTGCGAGAGGGAGAAGACAATTCTTTGTTTACACAGAGGTATCAGATTTCACTTGAATGGTGTCAGGTTTCAATATAAATTGTCTTTGTTAATTGGAAAATTTTTTTAGAATTATAAAGTATTTGGTATCATTGGATACAGAATATCATCAAGAATGTAAATATATAAACATTTTTTTTATCCGATGCCCGAATCATGAATAATTTGAAAAATTATGTATTGTTTACATATGCAAATTAGGCCTAATTGCTTTCGTATTTTTTTCTTTTTTTCTTTTGGTCCTATATTTAAAATTAAAAAACGATACCAGGACACAGTATATGGACAACAAAATCCAAATTTTTGTGCCAAAAAATTAAAATTTAAAAAAATTATAGCAAAATATCGAATTTCAAGTTTCAAGGTCATATTTTACTGCAGTGTAAAAGGAAGTTTAGTTTTTAAATTGAGGAGTGTTAATGGTTAAATCTTGAAATTAATGGCAACTGATTGATAGTTAAACAGATACAGATGACACTTATCTGCCCATTCACACCTTGCTTTGCAAGAAACATTCACTACACTGTAATAAGTGCAGTACTATTTTATAATGTATGAATATCAGTTATGTTTGGTGTGTGGGTGTAGGTTAGGTGTACATATTTACATGAGTGACTGCTTTGTTTATTATAAGGGATTTATAGTCATTTATAAATTACTGTAAATCCTTATTAATACTTATTTATAATATTTATAAATAAGTGTAGTTTTGTTTATCATAAGTGATTCGAAAAACTTGTAGTTGTTTTGTAATGTACTATTTTATATCAAATTATAATTTAAATACCAATAATGATGTCTTCAAACAACAAATGAAAAATATCTGATGAAAATAGTGTTTTTCAAGATAACTGGGAAGAGGAATATTTTGTTGTATTGAATAAAAAAGGTTCAGCAACATGTTTGATTTGTCAAGAAAGTATCATTTTAAAAAAATATAACATTGATTGTCATTATACTACGAAATCATTTAATGATACTTTTGCTTGTGGGTGTTTAATAAGATGTGAAAAATTAGCTTTCTTCAAGAAATCATTGCAACAGCAACAAAGTGTTGTTCCAACTGCTGATATACCATTTTGCACCCCACTTGAGGTAGCAAACAAATGTAAGTGGCCTGGGAAAAAAAGGTTAAGTATGACTGCTCTACATCATCATCCTTTATGTCTGCCAAACCTTCACCATCCAGATATTTTGCAACATCCACTATCTTCTTAATCTCTGGAGTTTATGTTGGGCAAATTCATTCACACATTTCCATACTTAAGTCATTGCCTCAAATCCAATTTTATTATTTAGGCAACAGGATCAACTTTTGGAGTGGTAATAAATTATGAAGAAAAAGTAAACTTACTTTACATGCTCTTTATTGTTTTGTCAGCAGCATCTGTTCCTATAATCCTTGTTGCATCTAGGATATCGAAGGATTTCCAAAAATCCTTTGATATCTTTTTCTTATTAAATTTTACATCACTTTCCATCTTACTGGATATTACAGAATGAGGCATTTTAGTTGCTATCATAGACCATCCATGTTTGTAATAAGGTTTTCTTTTTTTTTATTTTGCTTTTCTGCTGGAAAAAACTGAATGACAGCTATTCCAGCATTTACGTGGGCTGTTTATATCTGTAGTGGGTTAGCTATGAGATGAATAATGGGTTCAATGAACTGGGCTAAACCTTTCTTAAAAAATTTGGAAATGTGGAATCTGGAATTGAACCCATATTTTTCCAAGATGAAATACAACACAATTCTATGCAGTTGTCTTATTGTTCACTCTAAATCAATTGAAACAGTTTGGCTTTTAAACCGGACCAGGATGAATAGAATTAGACAGGTAACTTTTGGAGACAGCAATTTATATGTATGTGAAATCAAATTACTCTTGGATTAGATACCAATTCATTGATAACATAAAACCAATAGAATGGATGTATAAATTAATTTAGTCACTTTGATTAAAATTGGATCTAGTTCAATGGCTTAAGTATAGTATGATGTAACATGAAATGACATAAATCCAAATTCCTGTAGTTCATAAATCTTATTTTAAGGATAAATTTGACTTAACTATATTAGTATTTATTTCAAAACTTAATTTGTTTTGATAGTTTTGAAACAGATATCAATACAATATTAAATATAATTTAAATGAATTTTCTTGTTATCTTTGAGGGAGAATCAAAATATAACCTTAATTACTTTTTATTGACACATATATGAATGAAAATACTTCATTGCTTTTCAATATAGCACTACTACTACTAGAATCCAAAACTATTGAAGTGCTGGCATTCCTTTGCTGATGTGGTGTACTATAATTTCAGTAGTGTCAAGATTCTGTGAGAAAAAAATCATTTGGTTGACTGCACAGCTACATATTGCACTGCCTCTTTCACCTCATTGTCTGTATTAAATTTCTTGTCACCAAGTACCTCCTTGAGCGATTTAAACACATTGTAATCACTTTATACAAGGTACAGTGAATACAAGGGATGTGGAAAACAACTCCAAATGCAGATCTGTTAGTTTTCTACTGTTGCATGAGCTGTATGTAGCTGTGGTTTATCCTGTTAAAATAACAGGAATACCTGTTAAAATAACAGTAATGTATTGTATGGATTGTATGGTATTGTTATATATGGATAAACCACAGCTACATACAGCTAGTGCAAAAGAACTGTATGTAGCTGTTGATGTTTGCACACTGGATGTTTGCAATTGGATGTTGCATGATGTTTTGACTGGATTGTGGGTCAAACAAATAGTTTTCAAACAGAACTCAATATGATTGCTGTTCACAGTGAGTCCCCTGGACATTTACAGTCTTAGAAGAGCATGAGCATTACTTTGACGGCTGACTGAGTTACTTTTTATTGGCATATATATATGAATGAAAATACTTCATTGCTTTTCAATATAGCACTACTACTACTAGAATTTTTATTCCTGTGCCAAATGTTGAATTGATGAATTTTTATTCCTGTGCCATTATTAAACTTTTTGATGCAACAAACAGCTATCCCCATACAACCCATCCTGCACATCCTGCAAGAATGTTTGCAGATTTTTTATCTTCATTGCCCAAAAACCAGATAACTTCATCCTATTCCTCTTTAAAACATGGTTCTAAGGGTAACCATGTTCTAAAGAGGGTTCTTAGAACATGGTTCTAAGGGGGCAGCCATCTTGGCTGTGGTTTGCCATCATTACAGTTGCACATAGGCTGAAGCACAGTTTTCCAAACTCTGGAGCGGGCCCCCTCTAGTGAGTTCTAGTCTGTTGCAAGGGAGTGTGCAAGAATTAACAAAAACATAATTTTTGAGGCAAATAAAAATAAATTCAAATTGTTGTCAAAAAAAAAATGAATCACCAAAAAGATTATAAATACATATATCTTTGCATCCAGAAACTTTCTGCTTTAGCTGTTTTAAAGATAAAATATTGATCATTTAGTGATTGAAAAAGAATTGTAAGTAGTGATATCTTCAATGGGGTCTGGAAAATTCGCCCCCTGCATTTCTCCTCCGACAATTCGCTCCCTACACTTTACGCCCCAGCACATTTCGCCCCCTGTAGATAATGAATAGGCTACAAAATTGCAAATAATACACCAAGCTTTTAATGATTCTAATTTATTTTATTATAATAAATGCACATTATTATTGTTTAAAACTCGAATTTGTATGCAATACCTCTAAGGCAATCAATGAGAATATGATTTTGAAAAAGTTTGACTATTCTTTTGATATGCATTAGTTCATTCTGCATTTTAAGTTAGGAGATAAACTAAAAACCGAACTATTGTTGGTTACAGATGTCAATTTGTTAAAACATAACGAATCGACGATTTTAGGTTGTCCATATAATAAACCAGTCCTTTGAGTAGGCTGCTTGCAAACTCAATATTTTCAAAAATTATCACTTATAAATTAGATTAAATTTAACCTAATGGTTCTAATGACTCTGCAAATGCAAATGCAGAGTCTCGTCTGAGCTCAGGTATTTTACTCTTTCCTAAAATAAATATATCAAATTAGGCCAATTTATCAATAATTAATATGTAACCGACAAAAAGCTCGGGGCAAATTGTCGGAGGCGAAATGCAGGGGGCGAATTTTCCGTATACCATCTTCAATGGCACCTTGATTTGAGGAATTTGTACTGAAAAATAAGCCTATTGCATTAAATATTATATTAAACATGTATTCCATTTTTCATTTTTTTTTGTGAGAGTCTTTTAATTGTATTAAAAATTATTATACCATAATAAATATAGATTTTTTATGTATAAAACCTTTATTTATACAGAATATGGTACTTTGTTTCTTAACATTAAACGCAAATAGAAACTATTTATAAAATTTGACTCTTATGAAAATATAGAACATACCAAGTTTCTATAATAAAAAACTGGCGCAGACATAAATGCTCTCCAATTCATTAGAATCAGTTGACAGAATTTTAACGGATTTTAATGATTTTAAATTAATTTAAACTAATTTTAGCGCCATCTCGTAATTAGAATTTTTAACTAAATTATCTGAAGAAAAAATCCGCCTCGGCCCGGGATCGAACCGGGAACCTTTGGGCTAACATCCCAACATCATACCACTAGACCACAGAGGCCAACGAGCTGATTAATTCTCCAGACAGTTATATTAATTTAGAGGTAAATTTTTTTTTTTTTTTATTAACGATATTGAACTCTGCCGATAAATCTACTCCTGACCGGGCTAAATCTAGCCACAGGCCCTCAAATGGTGCTAGCCAGGCAATACATAGACTGGCATCGTCTTTAAAGCTTAAACTTTAAATATTAAACCAACCTCAAGGGAACTTTAATCCAAATAATCCTGATTAAGCTGTGTCAAATACAGTGGGACATATTAAGGAATGAAAAAGATTAGAAAGAAGAAATAAAAAAACAAGGAGTATATCAAATACCAATAGACAATAGGGACTTAGAACAAGAAGAATACTACATAGGGGTAACTAAAAGAAACCTCCAAGATTGGTTATATGAACATCAAAGAGACACAGAGCAAGATAGTTAAATACTGTTTCTTGATGAGATTTTATGAGAATGACATCACAATAAGATGGGAAGATGCCAGAATAGTTAGAAAATGTATGAGACATAAAGAAACGTTCCTTACAGAAACATTGGAAATTTTGAAAAGAAGTAAGAAGGTTAATGTAATTAACGAAAAAACAGTGGAAGGAGTGTCAGTGGTGTGGTTGTATGCTATACAAAATACGTAAGATAACTTGAACAATCAAACAAATATGCATACAATATCGAAACTAAAGTTGGTTACCACATCAGTTATATTAATATCAGGACTATTTTAATATAATTATTCATCTATTTTATTCTAATTTACATTAAAAAAAATTCTACTATCAGTTGCAAGTAGAAAATATGATAATATTTTATTTTATTTTATTAAAATTCTAAAACGTGCAATAATGAATGTTCTGACATAAAATTTAAATACATTCTGTAATGATTAGAATATTTCTGAAAATGGTGTATAGTGAAAACATTACGGTTAATAAAATATTTTTATACATTAAAACTGCTAATAAGTGCTAGAATTTATTGGATTTGAAAATAATTTAAAAGATAAGTATTATAAATAGTTCTAAATTTAAGTTTAAATAAATTTACAAATTTATCTGGTTAATTAATAGGAATAAATAGCTTGTATAATTTTAAAAATCAAATTTTTGTAATATGATTTTTCATATAATATATTTATTTAGGAAATGAAGAGTTTGATACAAAACTTGCCAAATCTGTTTGTACTGGATATGCAACTGAATTACTTATATTAACAGTGCAGTGTAGTGAGAGAATAACAATGATTGAAAATTTTGCAGAAGCATTAATAAATCTCAGCACACAAGGTAATTGAAATATAATTGAAAATATATATTATTTCTGTATTTTATTTTCAAATATATTGGATATCTTTCATATCTCCTTTAAAATATTAAACTGACATACATAAATTTAATTTTAGAAGCTACTCCGAAACTTCATGAATTATCTCTTTGGATGTCACCAACAAAAAAAATTCCAAGTTATACATATGAAGCTATTGTACACTTGATGAATCATATTAAAAAATGCTCAGAAAATGCAGCCTCTCTTCCACCAGATTTGATAACTGCACTAAGAATTTTGCAATACATTACAGTACCAAATTCTAAAAATAAAGGTATTGTGAAATTAATGAATTATTGTACCATTTTTAAACCATATTTAACTTATTCTGAATATGATCAAATTATATAAATAAAGTTATAACTATTATAATTTTACTACTACTGTTATAATTTTGTACTTACTAATTAATTTTACAGTATGAAAATAAACATCTCATAAAGAATTTTTTCTAGTATATTTATCACTAGAATAAAAAATGCTCTGCTGGAGCATAAAAATGAATATGAATTTAAAAATGAATCATTGATGAAAAATGGAATGGGAGAATAAGATTTAATGCTTTATATGTTTTTATTGGAAATTTTTAAACATTGACTCTTAAAGCATTTTCAATTTATGCAAATTATTTTGACCCTGGAGATTTTTGAAAGTTTAACTAAAATGTACTTTTAAAATTAATTAATTGAAAAACATCTGTACTCACATTTGTAGAAGCAAATAGAACAGAAGTACTCACCTAAGGTTTGAGAAGATGTAAATTTATCCCAATAAGTTATATATGCATGAACTGTGAATGAATGCTTTCTACATCTGCCCTCAAACAGATGAAACATTATTTCAGCAAAAAACAATAATACAGGAAATGAGGAAATTTACATCAGAAGTATAAAAACTGAAGAGGGCTTAATCAAGCCAAAAGCACTCCAGTGTCTTTAAAAAAGTAAATAAACAGTTCTATCTAAAATACTGAGCTTGTATCTATTGTCTATTTCTGTATATTTTTTATTGGTAAATACTCTTGCAAAGCCCCTGCTGTTATTTTTCTATATTTTGTACACTACCAAAATTATTAATTAATGTTTGTTTATTATTTGATGGATTAAAATATGTAAAGTATGTGTATGTAAAAATGAAATATTGTTTGATTGTATTTGTGACTTCATTGCAATGTCTCTTGAATGGTAATTTTGCATAACCTCACAAAAATCTTTCATTTTAACATCACACTTTTGCACAAGAAAAACAAAACAGAATTTTCTGTTTCTAATTAGTTAATTATTTAACTGCTTATATTCACTTGACTTCAAAATTAAATAAGTAAATAAAATATATTTATAAGTTCAAACTGCTATTAAGTGCTATAATTTATTGAATTCTATTTCTAACTTGAATGGTCATTTTCCAGTGGATAGTATGTCTAATGGCATCAAGAAGATTAAGGGAGATAAGTGGGATTCATGGCAGTGCCTTAAGGTAGATACACTTTCAAATAAACAGCAAGAAGCTTTGTTCCAATGGAGTATTTAAATTCAATAAAAACCTCTGAAATTCCTTCTCATCAATTGGATTTAAAATGTGGAATGATTATAATGCTACTAAAAAGTAAGTCACCAGCAAATTGATTATATATCAGCTCTAAATTAATCATTGAGAAAATGATTGTTACAAGACCAATCAGTATATGTCAAACAAGAGATTATTTTTGAGATTAATTCCTAGAGTAACTCTCAATTAACTAATCATGATTTTCCATTTGAATGTCAAAAAAAAATTCCCAGTGAAATCAGCATTTGGAATCATAATACAGTAATTAAAAGTTAATGCCAATCTTTGGATTCAATTGAAGATTATGTTTAAAAAAGAAAGTGTATTTTCTCATGATCAGTTATATATTATAGCTCAGTGCTTCTCAATTTTGTTACATGACCCCAGGTGGGGTCGCGTAACAAAATTTTGGAATCGCAGAAATTTTAGCAAATGTTTTAATTCGTATTCTTAGTTTATATACTTCTATACCCAGGGTTGTGAAAATATTTTCTTGGGGTAAAAGGGGTCACCAAGTGGAAAAGTTTGAGAAGTACTATCATGAGCAAGTTCATCAAATAATTTGTAATTTGCTTTTTCCAGTTATCCCAAAAATTCCACAATAAATTTTAAAATAAAAGCTTCTTATTAATTAATAAGACAAAACAATGTTAATAAAAAAAGTTTTGCCTAATAAATTAAGCTAAATTTTGAAATCATTAAATTATTAAATTAAAATCATTCACTGATCACAACATATTCTTTTATTACTGACATAGCTGCAACTGGTTTATTACAGTGGACTTTCATTTTTACAAAATAATCCACTGGTTCTAAAAATTATCCCATAAGACTAATATTAATTTTAATTCTATTTTACAAACTGAAAATGTACATTCTCTCTTTTTTATGAACTCACAAGGGGAAGTCACAACCTCCGTCCCACCGATTTCAATCAGCTTTAACATACAAGTTGGGGTCCATCGAAAAGTAACTCATGTAAAAGGGTTTAGGTCACTATGCCTTTGTTTAAAAAAAAAAATCAAGGTCAAATGTCATTATGCCGGATTGGTTTTTAGACATAGGGGAATCGATAGATTGCTAAAAAACAGGCAAAGTTTATTAATATATATGAGGTTTACAAACTCAAACTCACGGGGATAGAAGGCTGAACAACAAGATATAGCCAAACAGGGAAAGAAGTAGAAGTTTTTTTTAAGTAAAGTTTAAAGAAAGCTGTCTGTGGGAGTGGACATCACACTTGATGAAAAGAGGTAGGGCAACCAGCAGCTTGGTAGGTTCATGAGTACCTGCATCAGGAAGATTATTAATTAATAAACAAAGCTTTACATTGAATACATTGATGATTACAGTAGTCTGGCTTTGCTGAGATGGATTTAGACATACACTAAAGTCAATAATAATGATCTAGTAAAGAAGAACAGTTGAATGATTGTCCACTTATGTAAGAATGATTGTTCTGAGTTTAGTTCCTGCTAGAGGTGAAGTCCACTTCAAGAGCTTTTCATGGTGCATTTAATTTTTATTGTATTATGTTGTTAATTTTAAAAAAGAGTAAAGAAAGTACAGAAAAAGAAGGTTTGGGCCCCCCACACTGCGGGGTCTGGTGCATTGTAGTTCAGCCACTGATTCAAGTGGCAACTAACAATACAATTTTTGTTTTTTCAATAATTGCATATGTTTAAAAATGACAGCAGTCTTCAAAAAACTTATCAAAAAATCAGCTAACAATTCATCGAGTTGCTATTATCCCATACGTAAAGAGGCTTCAAGCGCAAAGAAATATATCACATATCACCCAATGCACAGTGAATTATGACAATTAGCGAATAAGACTGAGTAAGATAAAGCAAGAAAGAGATCAAAAAATAATCGAAGAATGATTTTGTCAAAAGTAAGCATGACAAAAAAATTTTGATTTTACCTGAAGTTTTATTGTTAGCAATATTTTAATTTATTCACTAGAAAAAAAACAATATAAAAGGGAGACTCAAACTCACATTGTTCAGTTCTGCAAGAAAGCACCTTAACTGCTATGCTGCTGCTTTGGTTGAAATAACTGCAATTTTTTAGGTATATAAGCGGTGCGCTTAAATAACTAATTCCTCAACTTCTTGAAAACTATTAATTTGTAAACCTCATTTATATATTTATAAACTTTGCTTGTTTTTTAGCAATCTTTCAATTCCCCTACATCTAAAACCGATCCAGCATAATGACATTTGACCTCAATTTTTTAAAAACGAAGGAGTAGTGACCTAAACCCTTTTACATGAGTTATTTTCCGATGGTCCCCAACCAGTATGTTAAAGCAAATTGAAATCAGTGGAACAGAAGTTGTGGTCTTCCCTTGTCAGTTGTGTCACTTTTCTTTCATTTATTATTTTTCTACAGGCATCACAAGTCAGAAAAATGATTCTTCCCATAATGAATGAATGGAAGTGGCCTGGGAAATGAAATTGAAAACAGAATCATCCACTTTATTGCAAGGGAGCACTCCTGTAATAAAATGGATGATTTTGTTTTTAATGTGAGATTTCATCCTTCAAACAATGTCACATTAAAAAGAAACTGGTTTGTTTATCTGTAGATGTCAAAAAACAGATTTTGAAGGAAGTTGATGAAAGTGTCTTAACCAAGACAGAAATTTAAGTATTGCATAACTCAGGAGGTGCTTATATTTATAAGCAAATATATTGATAATGATCTAATATACCTGATAGAATGGAAGAATTTGCAGGCATGATATTGATATGCAAAAGTTACTTTTATAATTTATATTTTTTATAGCTTATGTTATAATTATACTGAACATTTTAGTATTTTCATTTCAATATTAAAATTAAATCTAGTCTCAACTGAGTATTATTTAATACTTTTATTTATATTGTTTAGAGGAAAATGAAGAATTAAAATTTAAATATGCAGTTATTCAAGTATATTCTAATGATGGCCTATCTTGTTTCTTGGCAATTTTACAGGTAAAGTTTATCTATTATAAACTTCTATTTATTTACGAGGGTGGTCTGAAAAGTTTCTGACCTAACAAAGATACAAGACATTTTTTCTTCAAATTTATTTTTATTTTTCTACATAGTCTTCTTGTAAGTCTACACACTTCTCCCAGCGATGCTCCCATCTCTTTAACCCATCCAAATAGTACTCAGCATCTTTCTCTGCAAAATAATCGTTTATGAAGGTGATGGCCTCCTCATTTGACGAAAATCTCTGTCCTCCGAGTGCAACTTTTAACTGAGAGAACAAAAAAAAGTCGCTTGGGTCTACATCTGGTGAGTAAGGAGGGTGGTCAAGCAGTTCAAACCATAGTTCGTGGATTTTCGTCATGGCAACCGCTGAGGTGTGAGACGGCACATTGTCTTGGTGAAACAAAATTTTTTTATTCAGCAAATGTGGCCATTTTTCCGCAATTTCTGCCTTCAGCTTGTCAAGTAATGATGCGTAGTATGCACCTGTAATGGTTTTTCCTTTTTGAAGATAATCGATTAAGATAACTCCTTTACTATCCCAAAAAACAGTCGCCATCACTTTCCCAGCCAAAAAAACAGTTTTTGCTTTTTTTGGAGCTGATTCCCCCTTTGCAGTCCACTGTTTTGACTGCATTTTTGTTTCTGGGCTGTAATGGTGTATCAAAGTTTCATCGACAGTAATTAATCGGCACCAAAACTCTGATTTATTGCGCCTAAATTGCGCTAACAGAGCCTTGGAATGTTCATTCGAACACGTTTTTGGTCTAATGCGAGCAAACGCACGGACAGCTTTCTCATGCCTAAATTTTGATTCAATATCTGACAAACACATTCTTTGGACATATTCATAGCCTCTGCTATCTCTCTTACTTTAATTTGACGGTTGTCTAGCACCATTTGGTGAACTTGAGCGATGTTATCATCAGTGGTTGCAGTTTTTGGACGTCCCAAACATTCATCGTCTCCCAAGCTGGTACGGCCACGTTTAAATTCAGCTGCCCAAAATTTCACAGTGGTAAATGATGGTGCAGAGTCCCCGTACACACTGTCCAACTCGTCTTTAATTTGCGTAGGCGTATTGCCTTTCAAAAACAAATATTTAATGACTGCTCTATACTCGATTTTTTCCATTTTCACAAAAACACTCACATCGACTCATTCAAACAATTGTCAAACAACAACTGTGCATCCAAAATGGCTGAAATTTTGGTGAGTACTTTTCAAAAGAAGCACAAACAGATTCCCTAGCTTTTGTTGACGAATACTGCCATCTTCATGTTGAGGTCAGAAACTTTTCAGACCACCCTCGTATATCACTTTTTTCATATATTTGAATTATTCCCATAACTTTAATATATAGATAGTCCTCAAATTTGTAGCCATGAGTTATTTATAAATTCTGTGAGTGGACAATGTTTTCATCAGTCACAGTACTTGTGAATCACTTGCAAAATTGCAATGTACAAGAACTGTCAATAAACATTTAATGTTATGACTTCAAATTTAGAGTCTCACCTGATCAGATCTTCTAATGTTTGATAACAATTCAAAACTTAAAACTAACACTGCAAAATAACAAATAGTGAAACTTCATGATTATTAATGAAATAATAAGAAAATGTTAGAACTAATTTACAAAACAAAATTAGTGTACTTATAACTAATAAGTGAATAATCACAAAAGCAAGTAAAATAATGAAAATTAACTTATTTAAACAAAGAGCTCTAATTAGTGACCTTGATGTGGATTGAAACAACGCTAGGATACTTATAAAGGAAAAAGACCCTAGAAGGGGTAGGGTAGCAGAAACATTGACCATATTTAAGAAGAAAAATGCAGACTATAAACCAATTAATAAGTTAGATCCTGCTAGTATCAATAATGCATGGAGATGGTGTGTAAACTGATATTAACATCTTTCCACCTAAATGTGTGAAAAATAGAATATGTGCAATTAAATGCCTTTATTATGCATGTTATTTATATTTATGTATATATTGTTAGTTAGTTTTATAATAGCCTGTATGTTAAGTTGATTTGGTATGTTATTATTTGTCGGTTCATTTTTATGTATGTATTTGAAACTTGAGTTATGTTGCTGTAGTAACCATATTCGTTTTAAAAAATTGTAAAGAATGTTTTGTGCATTCTGTGGAACTCTTTCTGTTGTTGTATTTTTCGTTGTAGCTGAAGAGGATTTGAATTAAATTGAAAGCGCTACTAATTCTTGGTGTTTTAATCACAATTTTAAGTTATGAAAGTCTTTCCTGCCATAGTACTGATAGTGGTTATTTCAAGGTTTATTTATAAAAAATTGTTTTTGATTTTGTGCAGTTGTTTTTTTGTGTCTCATCAAAAATGGAAAATAAAAAGGAGCAGTTTTGGCATATTTTACTTTTTTTTACTAAAAAGGTAAGAATGCTGTTCAAACAAGAAAAAAATTATCTGAAGTTTATGGAGAAGTTGTGTTAGCAGAACACTAGTTCCAAAACTGGTTTGCAAAATTTTGTTCTGACAATTTTGATATTAAAGATGTACTACATTCTAGAAGGCAGTTGAAGCTGATAAAGACAAAATAAAGGCATTGGTTGAAGCAAACCATTGAATAAAAACACGAGAAATTGCTACAAGATTGAATTTGTCGAATTCGACTATTCATGACAATATGAAATGACTTGGTTTCATTTCAAAGCTTGATATTTGGGTTCCACATGTTCTCAAAGAAAGAGATTTAGAACTTTACAATTATACTGCCAAAATAACTTAAAAACTATAATTAACAGCACTATGGCAGGAAAAAAATACATAATAATAAAAAAACAGTAAACTTAGAAGCGCTTTCGATTTAATCATGATTAAATCGAAAGCACTTCTAAGTTTACTGTTTTTTTATTATTATGTATTTTTTTCCTGAAAGAGATTTACTTTGTTGCATTGATATCTGTGATTTGTTGCTCAAACATGAAGAAAATGGTCCATTTCTGATGTGAATCATAACTGGCAATGAAAAATGGATTGTTTACAACAATGTTGAATGCAAGTGGTCATGGAGCAGAAGAAATGAACTGGCTCAAAGCACTCCTAGACCCCATTGGAGTAGAAGAGATGAGCCAGCTCAAAGCACTTCAAAAGCCTAAATTCATCAAAAAAAATTGATGCTCTCTGTTTGGTGGAATTTCAAAAGAATTGTTTTTTGTTTTGAGCTTCTATCAGACAATTCCACAATTAATTCAGAAGTGTATTGCCACCAATTGGACAAATTGAGTGATTCCATCAAACAGAAGAGGTCAGAACATTAACAGAAAAGACATAATGTTTCACCATGATAATGCCAAACCTCATACAAGTTTGATGACTCACTAGAAGCTGTTACAGCTTGAATGGGATGTGCTACCACATCCACCATATATTTGCCAGATCTGGCACTTTCCAAATTATTACTTGTTTTGGTCTTTATAGAACTTTTTAGATGACAAAACATTTGGCCATCTTTTTTTAAATGATGTCAAAAATCAATTGGTTCAGTTTTTTGCAAGCAAAGATCAGAAGTTCTATGAGTTGGAATCATGCTACTACTAGAAAAATGGCAAAATGTATTGGACCAAAATGTTTAATATATAATTAAATAAAATATTTATATACTATAAAAAAATTGTTGTTAAAATTACTTTTATCTAATAACCAAGCACTAACAGCAGTCTTAAAATTTCTTTAATTTAATTTATAAAACAAATAAAAAACGTTTCGGTCATTCTCAATTTGACCCTCTTCAGTTATTCTCATCATAATTTGATCATTACAAGAAAACATTCGAAAAAGAATAATAATCGAACTTTAGCAGAAGTAATTCAAATTAAAAATCAATCTCTTTCTTTTTTGTTGCCATGGAGACCCATAAATTAATAAACGTCCGCATTTATTTTTTAAAGCGCTCTTTCTAATAAATCATAGTAACTATTTTGGTCACTTTTTATTCTATAACATTTTTTGTTTTAATGCATATTTCCACGGTAGGGCTAGCCCTTTACTTGGATAATCCGAAGTTCTCTGTGGAAATATGCATTAAAACAAAAGATGTTATAGATTAAAAAGTGACCAAAATAGTTACTATGATTTATTAGAAAGAGCACTTTAAAAAATAAATG
>AYEL01086692.1:0-50800 GCA_000484575.1 Olivierus martensii
TTTTATCATCTCAAAAGTGTTCTTCCTTTTATCCATTTCGATACTTTTTAAAAGAGAAAATTCTACTATACTGTATGTATACGATAGCAAAGCTAAATAATAGTACAGTAATGTTAAACAGTTAACGGCAAAAAGCCCATCTTTCTGATGTTTCACCCTTTCAAAGCCAAGTGACTGTTCTTGGACTGCTCCTAATCCGGTTTTACTAAATGAAAATTAATGGTAATTTGTTAATTGATATCATAAAAGGAGAGGAGCTTTGTTAGTAAGACTGGTCTATGCTTACAACTCGCATTAATCGAATATTTGCTCGCACTAACTGAAAAACGGTATCATTTTTATAAGTCACACTAATCGAAATCGCATTATTCGAACTCGCACTAATCAAGGCCTACCTGTATTATTGTATTTTGTATTAATATATTACCAATTAGGTAATTTATATTATAATTAAAGGTATTTTTATAATAAAAATAATAAAAAGAAAACTAATATATTAAATATTTAAGCAGAAATTTCATATATTGTATATTAATTATATTACCGTTCAATATTGATGAAAGGAAAGAGCATTCCACAAAATAGTATACAACAGTATATTTTAGTGAAAGCAGATGCAGGCTCGGGCCTCTTATGTCCAAAATTCTTATATTTTCGATGCAAAATAATATTTGTAGATGGAAGAAGTTTATTCTGAAATCTTAATAAATTATCATTGTAATGCCAGCATTTAAACATCTCGTATTTATGAGGATGAGATGAAATTCTATAAACAGTTCGTAGTAAAAATGACATTTTCTGCTGAAATAAATAAATAAAAATCATATTTTTCTATTTTAAGCATTTAATTAATGAATTAAATCTACATATTATTATATATTAATTATGATTTATTTATAAGTCATGTGTAAGATAAATCTTTATGAAAATTTCATAGCTCACTTACTCTCGTCAGAAAATGGTTTGTTTATATCCCACAAAAACTGAATGGTTACAAATATAAAATAGATACTCTATCCGCCATCTTTTCCAGCATATCGCGTAAAGTTGCCAGATATTTCGAAAATTTAATTTTGTTCTTTTTCTTCTTCAGTATTAATATGGAGGATTTATTTTTGTTTTCAAAGTTTATTCGTCATATTATATTTCATTAGCTATTTCTCTCTGTATTTTTCAACGTTTATTTATTTACTTGTTTTATTATATATTTAGCTAATAAGTATAAAATATGCATCCACAAAACTCTTAATATAATCAGAGAATCCTACATTTATATGAACCTCAATAACGAATGTCATAAATTTTAAGTGATAGGCCCTATATGGTATATAAAAATTTTCACAACGTATTTTATTGGTATTCCAAATGCAATATATGATCAGAAAGAATAAATTTATATAATGTATATTGAATTAATACAGAATATTAATTTGCTTCGAATTGGAATCGTATATATATATATATATACATATTTTTTAGAATTTTCTACGCGAAATTCCATTCAATCGGCGATACGCTAATTATTAATTCTTGTAATTAAAAAAATGTATAAAATTGATTAATTATTCATATTTAGCCATATAACTGTGAATAAATGATTTATCGCCCGAATTTAAAAATCTTTCATCCCTTTTAAAATGACCAAAATTTTTCAGTTTAAAAGTATGGATTCATAGGTATTTTTCCATCTTTGAAAACTGACATTTATTTTTGTATTTCAGACCCAAGTTAGCTTTGAAATTATCGATAGATGGTCATATCGAACTCGTTCTTATATATATGCAGACGTAAGAACGGTAACACTGCTTGACTTTTTTCTTTGGGATCATCTGAAAATCAGTAGTCTATTTGAGAACAATAGCTGATCTAGAGGAGGAAATCAGTTCTGCTACGTTAAGAAATATTCATCATTCTTGTATTCAGCGTATACACAAGTGTCGCCAAGTCCAAATCGTCATTTGAGCATTTACTATAATAAAATTTATTATTTTTTTGTCTATGGATTCAGATTTTTGCGACATTCTATATATCTGTCTCCGTTTTTTCGAAGCGTGTTTATGCTTTCAATAAAATATTATTAATCTGAATTAATTATTAAAAATATAAAAATGGCTATTTTGCTTTAATTTTACCCTACTGTACAGTTTTTCCGAAATTTAGTTTCGTCAGGATTTCTACAAGTTATACGAGATGTTCTTGATAGCAGATCTGATTAAAAACAGAATTGCATAAACCAATATTCAAAATTAAACAATATCAATCGTGTGAAATATTGTATATATTTATATTGTATTTGCAAATTTTTATATAAAAATTGTTTTAAAATTATAAAACATTTCATAATCATAATTTTAAACATTTCAATTTAAAATAATTAAATTTAAACTCTTCTGAGATTTGAAATTTTGATATGTTGTAACGATCTTTCTATTAGATAAGGGCCAATAAGGCTCCAGCCCAGACCCCCCCAATATTTGGGGGGCCCAAGACACAATGCAAAGTATGTAATTGTTAAAGAGGCGATAGGACATAGAAGTGTAAAATAATAACTCGAGCCCAGATGCCTAGAAAGTTAGATCCGTCCCCGCTTTCTATTCAAAAGCTCATTGTATAAATTGGACTACAACATACAAATTAATTGTGCTCGACGATTTTGGATTCTTATTCTTTTCCTTGACCTATATTTATCCAATTTTATCGAATAGGATACAAGCTATTTATATCATTTATAGCTCGGTCATATTTGGCCAAAGATCTTTTTTCGGTAAATCAATAGATTTACAGATGAAACTTATCCAAACTTCTTATCGTTTATTAGAGATAAGTAAAGAAGCGATCTGCTGCAATTTTGACATTGAATAATTTGACGAATTAACTTAGAAGACATCTGGTTGATCTGTCAAATGAATACACGGATATTGTATATTGTTTAAATCTCGATAATATTTAATACTTTTATTATATATCAAAATAAATAGAATTGAAAATTTTTATGAATAGGAAATCAGAATATTGGCGCGAATACGGCAAAATTAAGAAAACATTTTCGTAAGATTAAGAAAAAAGAAGTTTTAAAGGAGTTTATGCCGTTTGACAACATTAAAAGTATAAATGTATCACGAATATTTTTCAATATTAGAAGATAGGATACATATTATTTGTAAAGCTATATGATCAATATATTGTGCAAACTAAAACAAAATTTTTAACTAAACACGAAAGTCAATTTTCAAAATGTCATACAGTAACTATATTTAAACTTTACTTTTTTAGGAATAATTTAAAAAAAAATGCATTTTCCTTGGTCCCAAAATAGACTTTTACGATTTTATTCGTTTAAAAATTGTTTTTATAAAGATATTTTTATGGTTACGCTTATTATCTTTGGATCAATTGATAGACATTAATTAAAATACCGGCGCGTGTCAAACGATTACGACGATTACGGTTGTTGGAGTAAAATTGCATGCAATATTGATGACGATCGAAAGTAGGCAATAATCACACAAAATGCTAATAGGAAATGTTAATCGTTTAATGGAAATAACTCGATATAGAACAGTATATTGTATATAATTTCATTATGACTGCTTCTTAGGAGAAGATAACATTCTTATGTAACACTCCAAAAAACAGTTTCAAAAAACATGTTTATTATCTTAAAGATAATATTTTAAATTAAAAATTTCACGCTGTACTTTTTTGTTTTTCGTTAGTTTTGATTCAAAATATTTTTAGATTCGACATCACCAAGTCTAAATGCATGCGACGTTTATAATTGATAAAACTTAACTATAATTATTAAACCGTTAAAATGTTCTTCAACATATATGACTCTACTTTTTTCAATTGAAACTTTGTACAGATCTAATTCTTAGGAAGAAAATTTCACAAATCTGAATCGGCAACGATCTGGCCCAATTGATGAATGAACCGATGATGGATGGACGAAAAGTAATAATAATAATAAACTATCAAACTAGTGGGATGAGTGTTGTAAAGAGTAATTTAACATCTAAAGCGACTGTGGTGATTTCACTTTCAGGACTGCTAGGATCAACTCAAAATTTATGGCCAATGTGAACTCAAGGTTCGAGTTGATCTATATTGTTTATTTCCTGATTACTGTATATAAATTTTTCTTTTTATATTTCTGTGAGCCAATCTTTCAATATCACAGACAATACCAGTGGAGACGTGGAAGAATTCGAGAATTTTGACATAACACCAGCGAGACAACTGAAGGAATAATGGGAGAGAATCGGCTCCACTTTAAGTGTCTCTGGTTTAACAGATAAAATATCTACAGAATAAAGAAAAATTGTCTTTTTGTTGAAATATTTAAAAGGCACAAAAAGTAACCGAAACAGAATTTGTGTAGTGTCATCGAAAAATGTGGAATGCATCGCCGAAAAACCTCTTCGATCAGGTACGGAGTTAGTTGCAAAGAGGACACAAAGAGTAGAAAACTTTAGGATTATCAACAACAATAAAATGAATGGATTAACATTTTGCCTGATTTACGTGTCTGATATCAAAAGTGTGCATTTACCGAAAAAACGGTGTTGTGATATACAATAAACTGAAGACAAATTTGTCGACTTTTTCTCGCTATGGTCTGCAACATTCGAGTACCCTCAATTGGATACGAGAAAGAAAGAAAGAGATAAAGAGAAAGATTATCCTTAAGGCATCATAAACCACCGCATCTTTTCTTCGTATGCATTTAAAATAGTATGTTGTTTTGTTTGTGCTCGTAATATACACGATTTCTTTCTGAACAGCACCAAGTTTCTTTCACTCCGTTTTCTGTTCGGAGAAACGTATCACCGGAATTTCACTGGATGCGAAGACTTTCTCAGGGTCACTTTCGCTATCTTCTTCCTCGATACTTAGCTGTGGTGATAAAACTTTGCGAAGAACACGGGGGCTTCCACTGTCGGGTGACCGATGACTATATATGCGAGAGGTGCGAGATGCTCTCAGACGATAAGGATCCGTTTCGTACGAAGGATCGGGCAACGAAAATTCCCGAAACAGTGTGTCAGATTTCTCGTCTATAGTGTAGTCCCGATAGAGAAGTCGATCGTAACGGGTCCTTTCCGATCTCATTGGAAACAGACGTTGCAGCAGCGATGTTTTGGTGCCGTGCAATTCAGCCAAGGGTGGTCGGTGATCCATTGCCTGAACTGTTTCTGTGAGAATAATGTCTCTCTTCCCACTCCCTACAGCACCATAATGACGTCTTTTCCTCAAGGCAAATCGACCGCGTTTCGCTTCCATCGGTGTTTCCATCTCCACAGTCGTAACGTGCGAAATCATCACCTCCTTTTCCGGATGTGGCGTATAAAGTTCGACACTTTGTGACAAATCTTCCGAAAGTCTAAACGATACGGCGCTGTCTTGAGACATTTGGCTGTCCAGTATGTCCTGGCTGTCACCACTTTGTGGAAATAAATGTTTCGGAGGTTTAGCTGTACTCTCCATCGACTTATAGCCACTGTCGGCTTTCATCTGTTGCAATTTGTGGTTCTGCCCCTCTCCCGCGCTGTCCGTAGCGGATTCTATGGAAGTTGTAGCTCTACTGGCGTCTGTTGATGATTCCTCCGTATCTGCACTGGTTTCGGTGCTTCCATCCGTTCTCTTCTGAATTCGACGAGCCAACAAGTTTTTATAGCTTCTTCGGCGTGATTCGTGCGATGGCAGTTCTAACCAATGATTTGTCACTTCACCTTCCATATCACCTTCTTCCACACTCGCGTCTGGAGGGTCGTCTCCCGCCGATTCCAGAGATGTCGTATGAGATTGAGCACCTGATTTTACGGGAGAAGTTACTTCTTCCTCATCTTCTTCGTCGTCATCCGCTCGTAATGTGTCGCTTAATTCCTCCTCTTCTCCTTCTAACGTGGCTCTAAGTTCCCACAATTGCCGATATTGTTGTCTCATTTGATCACTATCCGTAATCTCGCTTACCCCTTCCGTCTCTCCACTATCCGTAGGTGATAAACCGGGAGAGGTTTCTAACAACTCCTCCCTGCTACCCGTATCATTATAACGGAATTTTAACTTTGGAGATTCTTCGTCTCTTTGCCAAACACGACTTTTAATGTTTTTTCTCTCAGATTCTAGCATTTCCTCTAATAATCCACCTTCTGTGCTGCTTGCTTGGCGAAGAGGCGGAGGAAGTTCCAACCATCTTTCCGTATCTCCCGTAACGTCCGAACTCGATACTGATCGTTCGTGAAGAAGCGAAGCTCCTCTCGATACAAGATCCAGTGCGTGTTGTCTGCTATAGTGGTAATCTTCTAGTTGCACTACTTCCGAAACAGCGGAAACTGTTTCGACGATGGTTTGGTCCCTCGGAGGTGTGCCTTCTTGTTCCCAATCAGGACTGACCACCGTTGGAGCGTTCACAGAATCCGTCGATCCACGTTTTGATTTTAAAAGTTCCGTCCATTGGGTGTCTACTACGGAAGACGGTTTACTGCTATCTTCTTCGATTTCTTCGTCTGACAAACAAATTGAAGCTTGCCTCTGGATGCCTCCACTGCAAGATCTTCTTCTGCTACTTGTTGCTTCCGGACTTCTGCAATAAGAAAACCATTTAGAGAGTCGTCCAAAAAATTTTTGGATGCTACAGTACTACTTAGAAAAATAAAATTCGATTCAACAACTAAAAACTTATTAAAATTATTGAATAATTCTAATATAGAAAAGTCGTTGTTAGTCAAATATACTAAAAATTACTCTGAAGTTTAGTCCCAACATATCTTTGATCAATTAAATACGAAAATAAAATTTGAAACGTTCTTAATCAGAGTCTCGATCAAATATAGTTGTTTGAATGCTTTTAATTACAGAAAATTCAGACCTAGGATTAAATTAGAAATTTGATTTTTCACGTTTATTTAAATATTATAAATATACGTATAACTATGTTACTTAAGTTTTGAAAACAGATGAAGAATCAATGACAAAAACTTACTCCTTAGGAGGGGATTCGATAATCAGACTCGTTTCACGTTCCTTAATAGGCCTAATTATTTTTTTGAACTCGACTAATTCTAATGCACCTAGATGAAAATAAAAGGAACTCAGATTGACCACTATAGGAATTTATATATTGTAAACGTATCGACTTACCTGGATAAGATTCGATAACGGGACTAGGAGATTGTTCTTCAATGGTCGGCTGTTCTGTAGTTTGGCCAGCAGGCTCCTTCGGCCCCCTTTAATTAAATACATTTCAAACCCATCAGGTTATTAAACGTTCTTCCAAATGATATCAACAATATATATTTGAGATTCATGCATATTAAAACGTTTAAAATGACATTTAAAAGTGTGAAGGAGGGAGTGCCACCCACGAACCAGGTACACAATCGACTCGCGTACAGCGATATCCGCCCTCACAAATTTCTTAATTTGATCGAATTGAAATAGAGCTTATCATCCAATTAATTTTAAAAATCCCACGCCAAATATTTTGAAAAAGCCATTTTCTTTAAATGCGGAAGTGGTAATTTCCACCTCCTTTTCATCTATCTTTCCTTTTCTATTTTTTAACGTCGACCATTGATCGACTCTTATTAACACATATGACTATACGGGAAAAAAAATAAACCGTCGGAAGTTGGGCTTCGATCGTTCGCTGTTCACCCCATGACCTTTAACCTTCCCAAATGTTAAATGGTGGCATATCCAGTATCTCGGATGCTGTTCACATCTTTCTGATCGTAATTAGGAACAGCATAGACTGTTGGCAGTTCTCCAAGTCACGTGACCGGTCCGGTGACGTCAGACGGGCGGGTTTCGATGAGCATCGATTCAGCGCAATGCAAACCAAAGAGATGGAGTCCGGAACCGCTGATCGACGATGATAAATGCGGAAGCGAACGGAACGGGATGGGACGAGAGAGAACATCCGAGTATGGCTGACCTGGTACGCTACCCGACCCCAACGGTTCCGCCTCCTTCCACCTGGTCCATCGGAATGGGGAGGCGGGGGTCAAAGGTGAATGGGGCGAGTGTTGACGATAACGGATTGGCAGGATGCCAGTATGGCGCTGACGATGGATGTAAAGGCAACGGGGACTCACGACACGTGGTACGCTTGACATCGTCCGGAGGGGGAAAACAACTCGGAGCAACAGATGAAAGCTAACGATACATCGGCGATTCGGACATTATATCTGGAATCGAAGCTATCTACAACACGAAATATACGTTTGGGCAAGCATGTATATCACGAATGAACTGATTCTTACCCTTCTTCACATCCGAAACACGACAAACAGAACATGAGAAGATCACACAACCACCTCTACCATCCTCTGGCCTCACATAGGTGACTCCCAATTCCCCTCAGTTCGATCGATTCACCCAACCAGTGTCGGTGACGTCAGTGGATTGCGCAATCCTTCCGTCATGCCTACGTCATCAGGCCCAACCAGGATCTTCCTTTATTGGGTTCACCCACACGTCTGTCCAGTTGGCATGGCAACCATAACTCGTCCGTCGATCCTTTCCGATCTCTGTTTGGCCGGGTGGAGGAATGAAGAAGTATCACGTGGTCATGGGCTGCCGTGACGTCATTGGTTACTGAGGCAACTATTGCTCCCCTCCCTCCCTCGCTCTCATCACTGATCCGACCTTTTGTCGGCAGGTTGAGCACGTGTGACTACGTCCAGTATTTATTCCAGTCTCCACTTTTTCTACGCTGAAACAAAAAATGAAGACCTGGAATAAATACTGGAAATAATATTATTTTAAATATAAGTAAATAAGAGAAAGATAGGAAATTACTCTTGGCAAAAGTTGAATAATTAAGTTAAATGACATTAAAATAGAAAAAATTACATACGTACAGGTAAAGAAAAAAACAATCAACTTAAGTGTAAAATATAATTAAATCAATGACAGACGACAATATGTGAAGAGACGAAACTCTGCAAATACCGTCATCTGTCAATATTATGGAAATATACTGTAGAAACACAAACATGCCATTCAAAAAAATAAGACAATTTAAGGTTTCAATGGAGAATAAATATATTAATGGAAAGTCATTCTAGTTTGAATTTTATCGATCAAGCATCTCCTTGACTCCTACTAAAGATCTTCCCAGCACTGCAATATTGAGGTGAGGAAAAGATAGATTTAAAGTAGGCAAAGTCTTTAATTAAATATTAAATAATAACCAAACAAATTAGCCAATAGCGTGGAAAATAAATATAAAAAATTAAATCTATGTCACAATCTAGTCGAGAATTCATTTTTAGGTATGTAATCACCACGAAATAACAACGAACATAATGGGAAACACGGTAAACATTAATTTAATTAAGAACATAAACAACGTAAACGTGTAAAGGACCATTGTGTTCCCAGGCTATTTTTAGAATCTTCCTGACTCACATTTAGAAATCCTCCGATTTAGCTCCGGATATACTCTACCAACGTAAGATTCTCTAGTTTTAGATTTTCCTCTAAATAAAATTCCTTTTGAACGATACATACCAAATGACAGAATAGCCATCAAACGAATAAAATTACACTTCATCTCTAAAGAGTCTTAATGTTTATAAATACGGTAATGGAAATCGAATCATCCGCCGCCTAGAACACAATTAATAGTCGTTAACAATAAAAGTTATTTTTTAATATGTAAAACTCTATTTATAACCTTAACCCAATTAAAGATAGTACGACTAGTTGTGCCTTCCGGAAGAAATGGCCTTCTGGTGACGTCATTTCCTGTCTAGTAATAAAGCTTCGCAATTTCTCGGTTGTCTAAATTACGCAAAGGATAAAGGTACCCCCGTTGTCGTCATGGATACCGGAGGAAAGAGGGAAACTGGCGTAAAGGAATTGAATTATTCGAACACCTACCTTCCTGTAGGACAAGCGATAGACTTCCACCATTGCATACTGAATTGTATCAACTGTAGTATAGTACATGCCATGACTGTCGGCGCTTTAGACACATTTGTCGTTGTATTTAACAGAAGCTCTCGCACCCCACGCTCCCCAACAGCACTTTAGTTTTATTCGGGGCCGCTAGAAGTCGCGTGTCATGCCATACGGTTGCTTGGCAACCGCCTTCACTTCTCTCTCTCTATCAATGACGTAGACGTTGGCGCATCTACCAAATGACTAGAAAGGTGTAAAGAAATGCCAACATTAAAAAAAAGACACATATATCTTTATTCCCAATTTTATAACACGTTGGCAACTTGCAACACATGTTTCGTGTTAATAATAATATAAGTTTTCTGTTTAAGTTTCTATATTATATCCTACAAATAAAAATAAAATCCAGAAAGGATTATTGCATTTTTTCATAGTTTTTTTTAAATATTATCTAAATTTTAATTTTTTAATTTTAACTTTAATTCCACGGTCGATAAATCGCTGCTCTCGATAAATATACAATATAAGTCTTTAAAACTACGCCATTTTTGATCCGCAACATATAGACATGTGCTAATTAGAAATAAAAGATAGGTGAAGAATCTCGTTTCATAATACTTATTCTGTAATTCTACAACGGATAATTTCTATTAATATAATTTTTAACATATATCACATTTATATACACTTACCTATAATATCTGATTCGAGTTCTGGTGAGTTTCCACACTCCGACTGAAAACAGAAGAACGATGACGACGTCGGCACCAAAAAATCCTTCCATCTAAATATTTAAAATTAAAAAAGGAAAGACATTTAAAGATAAAATCGTAACGTTTAAATCAAAAGTGAAAAGAAAAAAAAAAACATTTTCAAAAATGATATTTAACAGAAAAGTGAGCAAACAACAGGGTCGGCTCAACACACGATCAAGCAGAGCTCCCGCTCAGCGCTCTGGTGCATATTGTGTTCTGTTATTATTATTATTATTATTATTAAGATATAATTATTTTTTTATACATAATTTAAGTTTTGATGGTGAGCAGTCGCCCGGACCGCTCACCGTCAAACTGACGATTCGAGAGGGCGCAACAAAAATTTTCGCTAGGGGCGCTAAAAAGTCTAGAATCATACTGCCAAACAAAATTCTATATTTGTATAATATACAGATTTTACTGATGGTGGGTAATATTAAAACGGTTTTTTAACAGAAAAATATTTTTAACGTATAACAAACAGTTCGGAGAGATAGAATTTTTTAAAATTTTGAATAACCATCATCAGGTAATGATTTTACGCTGGGACTTCAGAATTAGGGTCTTATAACTCGGATAGAAAGTAATCATTAAATTTGGATGCTCTGCAGTAATATTTTAAAGATATTTTTATGGACGGAGAGTAGACGGAAGAAATAATTCTATAACATCAAGGCTATCTGGCTATCATTCGCGTATTGAAAACAATTTCGGAAACACTGTATGGGGAATTTCATTTTTAAAATTTTTCTCGACTTTCTATCTTTGACAAATATTAAACAGTAAAACCGTTTCATCCATCGTGACTGTCCACACTTATGGAGAGATTGATCAGTAGGTGACGGGCCAGATGTACACTTCCTCCGAAAAAATCTGGTGTGTTGTATCCAGAATCGATTTCTGATCATTCGGGTGGAAGGTAAATTGCCTTACTAAAGTTATCATTCATTCACATTAAAACCTATCGGCCGTTCAAACGATGGATTTTAATGTTATAAATTGCTACTGTCAGGTAAGATTTTCGGATTACAACAACAGCACCATATGAAAAGGTTTGTTCCACCAGATATCGGGGATAATCCGTTTTCGAGATACTATAAAGGGCTCCAATATCTGGTGCCATCATTTCCAGCTACAACGACAACGAGAGAAAAAAGTGAATCCATTTTCTTTCGAAACATTTGAGGTTGAAGATGGCACAGTCTTCTGCAGTAAAAATTTAACAGTGATGCGATATTAGTTATGTCAATCACACTAGGCCACGACACAGCCAGTAGCCGAAAATAATAAGTTATTATAATCTATACCACATAAACTATAACCTTTAAACATAAAGCCAATGTATTATCGAATTGGCCATTTTCGACCTAGTCGAAACGAGGTCGGCATACCTGATAGCTGCATGTTTTAAAAACGAAATAATTTAAGCATTTCATCCTCGGACAACTTTGACATTTGCGCTAAGCCCTTTTTAATCTGGTTAATTATGTCAAGTGGCCATGGTCCTACAATTGTATTCGTCATTCTCGTTTCCAATGGCCTTTGGTAACGGATTTTCATACGATTGTAAAATTTAATAGCAATACATCTTACACGATGGCCCTTTACCACTAGAGGTGCGCCTAGGAACCCCAAAATTTATTTTCTTAACATACGAACACTGGAGATTTCGTAATCCTTTAGCCTGGAGAGATATAAACAAGTACATAGGGCTTACGTCAATTCTGGATAATAAGGAATGAGCTAAAATTTGAACGCTCCCTTTCTGTTTCGAATCTTGGTTTCTCGAGATATTTTGCAGGCGGCCATTTTTTAAGAAACAGTTTAAAAATCATACAATTTATTCGACCGAAATGTAGATTTTACAAAAAATATAGCATTCCGATTTAAATTTCATCCCTAGCTAGAAGGGATTTTTCATTTGGATTCGTTGGCATTTACGAACTACTTGACAATTTCGTCATTAGCTGGTAGTATCGAGTATCAAAAATTTGATGGCATCTAGGATCGAAATTTTTCATGAATTTTTCCTTCGAATTTCATAATAATTTAACGTAACGTAAATATTTGTAAATCCCAATAACTAAAGATTTTGTTCGATAGAAACAAGATTAGTGTTTGCGTTTTTAATTAAGAAATATTCTAATCACCGCTTAAAAATTTGAGCCTGGCTCTCATATCCCATTAAAAATAAATATAATTTTATCATATCCTATTAAAAATAATAATATTTCATTTTAGAAATACAATATTACATAATTTATATATTAAATTAAAAATATAATTATAATGAAATTATGAAAAATGCATAATGGCAATTATATTTTAAAATAACTTCTTATTTTCATTAATAATGAAAGAATAGAAGTGGCCGGTATTTTATAAATATTATAAAAGTAAAAATCCGTCATATAAGTTAAAACTAATTCAATGGTAGAACGAAATACTGTACTGTATGTCTCTTGTATATCTTTATCGTTATATTAGATAGAGGAACCCGTTAAAAGTGGAATCTTATAGTTTATAAGGTTCTGCTTTTAAAATAATTTTCCAGGTAGTTAAAAATTCAAATAAAAATCAATAAATACTTCGAAAAAGAAAGAACAACCTACACGGTACATTACTGCAATACCATAATGTCTTCACTATTATGATCTTCCGAATTGATCTTTAAAAGAATAAACTCGTTAGAAATCTTATATTTCCTCATTGACACAATTATTATTTTTTTTTCAAATTTGGCCCATCCGAATTTTTTCACATGTTCGAGAACGAGTGTACTGGATGTGTGTGTGGGGGGGGGTCGACACGCTTAGACTGTTTTTAGTATTTGGTTTAAAATTTGCATTATTAATATTTATGGTCGGAAATGAATATTTTATATTCGATTTTATAACTTCAGTTATTTTACTTAACGAAATGATATATTTTAAATGAAATTTGAAAATTTGGATCCCGATAACGAATGACTATAGATACGTACACTACGCCCTAAATATTGACTGGGGTAAGACTACAGTAGTATATTTTTAAAGAATATTTATTCAAAATAATAAAAAAAATATAATCTTCAAACGTTGATTTATAAAGGAAAAGACCTAATTTTTACTTAGGCTGGAAAGAGCTCTTTTTTAATAATTACTAAGCAAAATGTCAAATCAATCGGAAGTAGCATCCTTATCGATGATTTTTGGCACTATAGCCACGGGTAAGTCGTACTGGTAGCTGCATTAAATGAATATTTAAACAAGTTTCTGACGAAACGCGTGGCCATTGCCCTTCTCACCCTTTTCCTTTCAAATAGAATAAAAACACGAAATAATTTAACGTCATAAATTGTATATTTTAACTAATTTGTTAATTACTGATTTAGAAATTTCACATTAAAACAAGCTTATCGAAAATTAAAATATCGATATTAGAAGAGTGGGGTAATTACCAACATCTAAGTTGCAAAAAAACCTGGTCAAATATTATCGGACTAAACAACTCGACATAGTTTGTATCGCGCATAAAAAGATAAGTAATATTTTAATGGATACTCGGGGAATAAAAATAAATAAAAACTACTGGTTGTTCGGTTTTAAGTCTCTATGGAGGTAGTAATTTTTCGGTTTTACCTCCATAGTTTATAAGGTAATTCCGAACAAATACTTCGACCGCCCAGATCACATACGTAATCAATGACGATCTTTCAAAACGTTTCTGGTGGTATCCTTCTTCCGTTAAAGGATGTTAATGTTATTCCGCTCTATTATTGTTCTAGTTCTTATTAACGACCTTCCCCGCGTCCTCTTCTTTCCATATTATATGGATTTTCTTAAAATATGTACCAGGCATTTTAAATAATACAATAACGAAAACTATTAATGGGGTACTTCCTAACTCTGCGGAATAATTACGGACACATTTGTTGGGAATTACCTCATCGGACAATTTTATCATCATCCGATATTATAATAAAATTAATGTATAATTTTATGGTAATAAACGTAAAATTAATAATATAACCACGATATTAGAAAAGAAATTGGTTCCCAGTGAATGCAAATAGCGCCAGATAAATACGTATGGCGCGAAAGGAGGAGGAATCAGTAGATAAAAATAAAGATGCCGATGCCGATAATAACCCACAAGACACAAATTAAAATTATGCAGTTTTAATAATTTCTCAAAAATATAGGATTACCAGATATAGGTTGATAGAAAAAGATCGTTTTCGGTTGAAAAAAGGATATTAAAAAGAGAGTAGGTTGAGAGCATTGTGATGTAATTGGCGAAACTATAATAAAAATGTTATAGTAACGAATATTACCTGACGTCACACTTAACTTAGAAGGTTAAAATAATTTATTGGCAAACGTTTTCGACCTCTGGTGAACCTACCTCAACTGCATAGCGGATGTTATGGACCCATCCGTTACGCAACCGATATAGGATCACCGAGAGAATCGAAAACGTATCTGTCAATAAATTATTTTACGCAGCTAAGAGTTTTGTTAAGTGTACACTTTGTAAAAACAGGATGGATTTAAGTTTTAATACGGTAGAAGATGGTTTATCCGAAATAGTCGAGGTTGGAACCGTTTAGGATAAACGATATTTTCAGATATCTTAACTTTTCATTAGAAAAACGAATCGAAAAGAGGTTTGGATGAGTTTATCGTACGGAATAAACCATGTTAACACGCATATATGATTGAAAACTCTGATTCGATGCAAATATGGCAAAAAAAAATTGCAAACAGTGAAAATGTATCAATGGAAAAAAGCCTCTTTGACACGAATCAGCCAAAAACATCCGTATTAATCTATAAATTGATCCTGGGATATTTTCGTTATTTGGATGTTGGGGATAAACGATCTTCTACTGTATCGTACTACTGTCGTCAAACAGTATTAATAAAGATACTCATAGTAGTTAATTAAAATTAAACCGAACAAATCGAGTCAAATTCTGAAGATTCGGATGAAAGATGATTTCTCTTATTTGTTTATCGAGCACTTATTATACTAAATATATCATCTATAATTTTCTGTATCGAGCATTTCGATGCAATATTTTCTAAGTATGTTGGTACTTTTACATCCAGAAAAAGAGGACAAAAAAAAAAAAAGCCATAAGTAGCATACTCTAAAAAAGCTACATCTATTTTAGGAAAATATCGCATTGATTTAACCAATTTAAATCTATCATTGGTATCAGCATATGATTATCAAAATTATCGAATCGAGATTTTACTGTTATATTAACCTATTATCAACAATATTTCGATAGAAGGAATTCGCTTTTTATTTTTTATTTTTTTATCAAAATTTAACATCGGCTATAACTTATAACACACTATCAGCGATGTCGACTTTTAATTTTTGTCACGGGAGTTATCGATATCAAAAATATCTATATAGATTTTCACGAAAAATGACACAAAAACGAATACCCGTTTTGATATTAATATTGGTTTGCATTTACGATACTTGAACTGTTAAATAGAAAATAACAAAAAAGAAAGGTACTTTTGTCCCCTTTCAAATTTACACGGGGGCGACTGCTCTGGCTGCCCCCGTAGAGTCGGCTCTACCACACCATAGCAGATCCTCAATACCAATAATAATAGTATTTATAACATATAATCAAAATTTAGAATAATTTTGTTAGATCCGCGATATCAGCGCGTCGTCCTTTCCTCATACTGTGATAATATGAGAAAAGATATTCACATATTTTAGGTAATATTTCGCATAAAAATTATCTAATGTGAATGAAATATATACGCATTATTAGGAGTAGTGGTCCTCAAAGTTTTTTAAATCGCGTCCTCCTCTATCGGCAGAATCGGATTTAGAATCTTTGGGGCCCTAGGCACAAAAATTTTTCAAATAAATTATAAACTAGTTTAACAATTTTAATCCGTTTTTGAGGCCCCTATGGTCGGGGGCCTGAAAAGCGTCTAGTGGATAATTGGGCCCGGTTTATCAGGCGAGAAAAATAGCGTGTATCTCTTACCACAGACACGCTTATGACGACTAGCAAAAATACGCGTATCCCCGAAAATTCCTTACACACTTCTAGGGATGCGCATACCACTTTTTGGGGACTTCTACCCTAGGGAATCGAGATATTCGAAAATGGTACGACAGGAAGTCGGTCTGCCAAAACAATATACGGTGTCACGCAAATATTCAATTTGAATGAAACGGGCATATTTCTTGAGATCCGCTAGGGGTTAGATTTGTTTATTATTGCGTAATAATAAATCGATTTTGATCATTTTTAGCGCACGCCATCCTCTAACAAATCCCAATTATACACGCGCATTTCATTCAAACTCGATATTATTCATATATAATTTTGAGAGGCCGATACATTTCAATAGGCTCGATTCCCTAGAGCAGGATACCAATACTTCATATAAATTTCATTCGAATTGGATAATATTTACGCGAAATATCGCCTCAAAATACGCGAATATCTTTTTCTCTTATTACATCAGTAGGGCAGAATGAGGTAATTCCTAACATGCCGATATTTCGGAACTTCTTTCCAATTGTTTTAACACTTTTTCCGTTCCGATTCTTATAATTCCTCAGATTTAAGTTCCAACACTTTTTTTTGTTCTTGGCAATAAACATAAGAAGAAATCTTTATCGATAGTGCAGATTTATTTATACGTAATTAAGTATTTCCTATCTCGACGCATTTTTAATTAATATTAATAAAAATGCACAAATTTATATTTAAAACTGCGAGTTATGATATGGGTCTAACAGACTCAATATTCGTCATAGTGGCTAATTTATGTCTACAGTTATATTATCTAATAAGAACTGGAAATTTTATTTTCGGGATCATTTGTTTGGAACGAGCAAATACATTCTCAACTTCTCTTTCATTTTGTCTTTTTTAAACTATGCCTACTGTTAAAAATACTTTAAATAAAGACATTATTGTGTCTAAACGGAATGAAATTGTTTTTTCTGTATACGAGATTTTAAAATTCATTCAAAATTTTTTCCTTTATAATCTACGCTTTTCTTTAATAATTTAGATAAAATGCTATTCTTTAGAGATTGTTTGCATAGTTTATTGGTTCAGATTTTGCTTTTAATCTAATATTTATTATTTTCGAATTTTACGATATGTTTTTTTAGAAATTTCCAAACTCAATTTTCTGTAATAAAAAATCTTTGCTAGCAGATAATATAAAGTGTACGTACTTTTTTATATTTTTTCTACTGTTAACCATCTTCAAATTTTTTGAAAGTTATTTTCGTCAAGTATAGAATTTTGTATTATTATTATTTTTAATTTATTCGTTTTCCTTGTACCAGGCTCTCTACATTTTCGGGAAATTGAAGATGATTGTGCCGAGTTATTAAAATACGGTACCATATTAGAAACATAAACTGTAATTTATCTAATGTATAAAGGTTTTAAATGGAAATTTATTTGTAAAGAATAATTTCCAATATTTATAAATCGAACTAATTACATCTTTATAGTCTATTATATCAATTATAATAAATAAATAGTTGACGTATAAAAAAGATATCAATTTGCCGATTGTTACGTCATCTGGTAGCTATATTAAAAATTAAATTACAGTATTGGTAATTTTTTAAAATTAATTGTTAATTTAAAGCATTAAATATATCTTCGTAATAAATAAATAATAATTAGGATTTTTAAATTTTAGTGAGATTAAGTGTATTACGGTAATTAAACAGATTTAAAATTTTAATTTTATACGATAATAATTAAACATATCTTTAAAGACCATATAAACACTTTTTTATTAGGAATTTTTGCAGCGATACTCATTTGGATTATTTATCGATTTATTTAGTTACCAAAACAACTACGATACCTTAGGAATATCCCATTTAAAATTCAAGGGGAAGATACCAGATATACAGGTTAAGAATATATTCAATTCGTCCGATAGATGGCATGGAGTGGCAACGTTATCGCTGTTGCGTCATTAATAGAAATAAAAAGGAAAAAATTTAAAATATACTCTCTGATTTTTATTCGCTACAGAAATTCGGATTATTTAGGTACTAGAATTACTGTGCATATTTCTTTATCGAAACAGACTTCTTTGACAAAAGAATGTTTAGATCGAAGACGTAACGTAACTTAACTCAATCTTTTACTTCGAAGTTCGGACCTCCCGTCAAGTGTTTCGTAGTACAAAACGAAACGAAAGAATGATAGGAAGGAAGCGTAGACAATGCCAAAATAGGTGCGAATTGACAAGACACCTACCTGTAGACAAATAAATCCGTATTAGTTGTCGGGTTGAAGGAAGCAGATTCGGTCATCCGATGTCCGTTTAGCGGACACGAAACGTCAGCGACAATCACGTGCGTCACTACGACCTTTGACCTGTACGAACTCAAAAAAGGATAGGTCGTCCAACGTGTCGAGACAGCTGGCGATGTGCCCTCCCCCCCATCAAACCAACCCGGACAGCGGACGTGGATGGGAAAGCAGAGATGTAAAGCAACAACTGAGCACGCGCAATGTCATCCTCCGTCTGGTGAAGGGATGGCTGATCCGTGGGAGTTTCCATTACATTTAGGGGCTCCATTCCGATTTAGCAGACACCACTAAATCGAGGGGATAGGTTATATTAGAGATTCTCGAATGAACGGTGGAATGCGTAAGTCGATTCTGATAGCGTGTTCTCCGCTCTAGTCGATATTTTCACTACGAAGAGAATGGGGGTTTGATGATTGGCCTCACCCCTTTATAAACAGTGGAATCTGCAGTCGCTCTCTTCGTAAATCGATTCGTCTTGCGATGTCTGCTCGCTTTGAAAATTTTCGCCCATTTTGACATAATTCGATAGATATTCCGAATCGGCAGAAAATTGTTGCCCAATATCCATTCAGTTGGCTAAACATTCGTGGTCAAAAGTATCCTCAGTAAAATTCTTAATCTGATGTAAATTACGCATAGTCAACATCAATCGAATAGATGCATTTCCAAAATGCACCGAAATTTTGGCCATTTTAACTTATATACTTTTGTTTATTTATAAGTCATTCGCGTAAGATTTATAAAAAATGTAGAAAGAATTTAGTGTAAGACTCGTATTGTTTCTAATGAAAATTTGTATATTCGAAAGAATTTTTGATATTTTATTCTGTAAAAGTTTGGAACGAGCAATGTAGAAAAGAAAATCAATAAAGTATGTGATGTCGACATTATCGATCTTCCAGTTTCATATCCGGCTAAGACTACGCTTTATTTAATGTCAAATAGAATTTAGTTACTTTTTCCAGTTTTAAATTCATCAGAACTTTAAAATATGCAGCAAAATAACAAATATTTTGATAATATATAACATTTTAATAATTTTTAGCAATAAAAAATTTACAAATTGCCGAGTTGAAAATTCCAAAATTCTTTAAATAAGTATTACGCATCTATAAAATTAAACGTCTATCGTATCTCGTATCCGTTGCGTAAATTATTATTAAAAAATAAATTGTGGAATTAATAAATTTGGTTCATTATTACATTATAAACAAATAAAATCACAATATAATAAAGTTTTTATAAAAGTTTCCGAGATCAGTAGTAGTGTCATCCTACATAATATTGATCGAAAAGTTCATCAACCTTGCCAAGCTGCATTTATGAATCTATTGCCCATTGAAATACAATCCAGGGGATCAATACGCTCACAAATTATGATCCAAAATATATTCATCCATATCTCTTTCGATAATATATAATCCATGTCATACCGAGATTCAGAATAGAAGTATCTGGCATACGCGCCCTTGTCGTTTTTTGGAGAGTATACGTTAATTTTTCATTTATTAGCATAATTATTTAGCTAATACTTATTTGTATTATAGTACCCCTCTTTTCAATTTCCCCGAATCTGCCACACGCCATTTTCAAAATTGTTTAGAATTCTGGATTTTACATTTAACAGGCAAAAAAAACTGTTTATGATTAATGCGAATAGTGAATGACTTTATAAGTTTAATCAAAAAGAATCGTACTTTAGCCTTTTATTTAAAATTGTATCTTACAATTTTTAGTTATGTTATCTTATCGAAAAGAAAGTGAAGTTTTTAGTTCTTTAACCGATATCTGTGAGAAAGATAATACAGTATAGTATACCATTGACATTGATAATTTTTTAAAATTCTTATCAAAATCTGAACTTTTATAATATAAGTACTGTTGATGTAGATTTTATATACATATATATTTTACTTAGAAATGAATGTTATATAATAACGCACTCTAATAAAAAAAAGAATCAACGCTTTTTATGAAAATAATCAATATTTGAAGATAGGGGAAACTTCGTGAATATCCAAAATCATAAGGTTAAATAATGTTATGAATTATAAAGCGAAGTTAGCGTGATAAAAAGAGTGGACCTTAGCAGATCTAAAATACAGTATAAACTAAAAATAATTATAAACCGCGGCTTATCGCGGTTTAAACAATTTTATTATTAACATATAAAGTTTATTTATTATTTAAGCGATGTAAAAATCAAAAATAACATTTTAAAATACCGGTATCGTCTTTTAAAATTAATAATCTGGCATTCGATTAGGTGACACTAAAAATGGTAAATAAAGAGAGCGAATCTAAGTCGAATAGAATTAGAATTTGGTTTCCTCGTTGTCTGAAACATAAACTAACCAATTTAACTGTAACTAATGTACAGTATGCTGCATCTAACTTTGATATATCCTGGAAAGAAAACTTTTTCTTACAATTATAACGAATATTCATAATTCACTTTCTAATACTGATATAAATCATTTTTAAAAATTATTAAAAGACTACCATATTGTTTTAAATAGTTTAGGTATAATGTTTCGAAATATATAATGTATTTCAAAAATTATATTAGTTTTGAATTTATTTATTTAGGAATTTATATCTAACAAATTCCATATATCATTTTTTATTCACTAACAAATAAGAAACTATATAATACTCATCCCATTCAAAATTTCAAAAGTAATACACTTATTTATATGTTTTCTTAAAGGACAAACATTTGATTTTTATTAAAGTAATCTATGGCATAAGTTCAAGTTTTTATATTTTTAAAGATAAATAATTCTTACAGAAATAATAATTATACAGTTAGTAAAAACAGAAAATATTCAGTTTTAATCAAATATATTGAATTTTGTAAAACTATATAATTTTATTATCGTCAGAAATATAACAGTGAATTTATAACGTAGGATAATGGATTTGAATTATTTTTGATATTTTCAAAATCAAAGAATTTTCATAATTTAAAATAATAGAATTATTCACGTTATGATTTTATTTCTGTGAAAATTTGATATATTTTCTTTTATTTTAGCTTTAGAAGTGGCAACAGTAAAGCCGAGAAAAAATTGAAACAAACGAAGTGTGTGCAAAATTTCTATGGAGAAATTTCATATTGTAATATACACAAAGATCGTTGAGTATACATTGATAGTATAGCAAAATGTTTCTGTATTTGCTTTCTTAAAGATAATGGAAGTGGCAACACTTAAAATTTGTAAATTTAAGCAGAAAACGGTCACCTTTCTTAATCTGGTGGATAGCATTGGACAATTGGATAACTTATGATTCTGTTACTTTATTGTTATAAATCCGAAACACAGTCACAGTACTTAATTTAGATAAAAGTGAAAACATTTTGATTAATCAAAATTTTTAATTATCATCAACTTATTGCGGATAGAACAAATGAATAGTTTTTATCGTATGAGAAAAATCGCATCTCATCACTTGACGCGATTCTCGATGCAACGCCAAAGGTAGAAAAAAAAAAATTTTAAACGGACAAAAATCTAGAAGGTCATTATCCTAGTATACTTTCCGCCCTTGGCACTGACGCGAGGGAACCATCTACCCTATTGACCGAAGGCAGAAGAGGAAGGGATCGCGTAGTCACGTGACAACTGCAAAGGGGGCTTTAGTCACGTGATCAGTCGGCTAGATCACGTGGGTTGTTGTATAGCTTCAGCCATTACAGAGGTCATTGACTGTCTGGGTTTGGGAGTTGACGGGAAGTCGGTAGGACAATTGCAGTTCGGGTAGGGTGGACGGACGAGCTGTACCTGAGTTCGGAGATGTAACCGCATGATTGAAAACGTTATAGCAAAAATTATTCACTACAAAATGAATCAATACAAGGTTCACATTTATTTTCAAAAGGTAAGAACCTTTACAACCTTCTTTGTGTGAGATTCCTTGTCTAGATGGGAATCCCGCCAAATGCCAGTTTTTTCCTTTGTTTCAGTTTATTTTCTATATATAGTCAATAACGTTTAAACCATACAAAACATTGTTGGGTATAATGTCATTTTGTTGAAACAACAAAATTTTAAAATATTTCGGATTTATTTATTTGCATAAAATATAATAAATACAAATAAAAAATTCGTTATAATCATAGATAAATTTTAACATTTGTTTTAAACTACTGTCATATATAAACCTTTATAACTTTAAAAAATTTGATATCGTACAGAAATGAACTAAATACAGTACAGTACAGGCAGGACATTCCCAAGTATGGAGCGGAACAGAAATCGAGAGTTATGATAATGAAATAATTATAACTACCTAATTTTATTATCTATGGAAGATGAGTTGAAGATCGTTAAAGTTCAAAAGATGCCAATATGCAGAATAACTATTCTGAAATAATGTTTGAAAATATTTGTTTTTCCAGCTAGGTGAAACAAAATTTTAAAATGACATTTTGTTATATATTAACTGTTGCAGAAACTAGTACAAAGCTCAATTGAAACAGGTTTTAATTCTACATGTCAATATTTATTATATTTTACTGTATAATAGTTTTCATGTTTAATTAATATTGGGCAGGGGTAACACAAATTTAGGCAATGTAATGTTGTCACATTTGATATGATTAGAAATTAAAAAAAAATGTGTGTTTATCATTTGCTGTAATGTTAGAGGATGTACAACTTAATACAAAATTCATACAAATATTTTATGTGATCCCATTTTAATTGGAAATGAAAAATTTTATTTGGAATATAGCCTATTTTTCAGACTAGGAAAATAAATCAATCATGGTGCTAATCAGCCTTATAACTTCTATATATCTCATCCTATATCAGTATCAGATTGTGCCCAAAAGAATGCATCATAATTTCTCATTTTCTGCTCAAAATATTTCAAATCTAAATACAAAACCAGGAAAAAATATATATATGTATATCACTTGCAAGCATTCATAAATATGTTTAACAGTCTTGTCTTTAGAATTGTCAAAACAATGTAATATTATTAAATTTGAATATGCATTTTTAGATCTGATTTATCATGTAATTATGCAATGATTGTGTAAGGTAGAAGATATTTTAAACAGAAAAAAATGTGTTGTATCATTTAAAGTATCATAGAATTTAAAGATATAAATCTTGACAATTTATTGATTTGTCACAAATATTTTTTAATATAAAAATGATCTGAATGTTTCTTTGCATCTTTCTATATTGCATTGTTGGCTAAATGCCCAGTATGTCAGACTACTTCCGTACATTAATGTTTCAAATCAATGATAATTTATCCAAGTGAGAAAAGAAGCTTAAATGATTTAATGAAATTAATATCATTCCAAAGAGATGTTTCAATTGTATTAATTTATTGTAATTGCTTTATTTCGTTTTTAATTTGAGAAATGTTAGTATGTAATTATTGATAGTAATGTAAGCTATTCCAATTATTAATCATATAAAACAAATTATTATTTAAAGTTTTGTAAATAATTGTATGTATTGTACATTGTTGTACTTCCAATAACACACAGCTGATGTATCATCATAAATACAATAAATAAATATTTCAAATTTTGTTAACTAACGAGATATAGTGTGATTGTTAATTAGGATAGTTTTAAGGATTTTATAAATGTGTGTCTTTAATGTTCATTTAAAAGATAGCTTTTCATTCTTTTAAACTAAAAAACCACACTGAATGAATTTTGAACTTTTAAACTAATAAATGTATTCAATGTAATGTAGGTGATAGAATATATTTAAAATTTTTCTGGTGTTCATAATTTGTAATTTGATTGATTTTACAAACAACTGAGAAGTCTTGGTGCTGAACAGAATAATTATATGAATTTATTTAAAATATAATTTCTGCTAGTGCCATTTAGTTATACATTTTATACTGTGTACAATTTCTATAAATGGTTATATAAAAGTTTCCTTGTTGGAAAAAAATTTGTTTGTTTTACAGTTTCTTATGAACTTTTAAAATTCTGTCCTTGTAGTATTATCTGTGTAGATAGTCATTGTCAAATAATCTTAATGTATGTTATATTTTTTTTTCATTCATATAAGCAATGTTATGATTGGTTTTACAGGGTACAAATCTTAGGAAAGAATAACGGAAAGTTTTGAATCTTTCCTTGTGAGTTATGTTTTTCCATAACCCTATGTTGGGATGGAAAGCAACCAGCACAAACTGCCGTCTGTAAGATAGAATTAAGAAATGTATTGTGTTTTTAACACATGGAAACTGTATTAGGCTTAGTTTGTTTTGCAAACTGGGCATGTTTGTTGGAGGTTATCATGGTCAACTTTGCAAATATAAGTTTAGAAATGTTTATTGTTAAAGAAATGATTGATGTATTTACGATGTTAATAATGGAGTACCAACTCCATTAATTTTGTCAATAAAGATGATTAGTTTAAAATTTATCAAAAATTCAAGCAGAGTAATTTCTATGATTAGCAATTTTTGTGAATTGTATATTTTTGTTTAAAATTAGATTTCAATTCATGTACTATGCATAAGTTATAACTTTACAAATTTTATCTGGCAAATAATTTATATTATATGTATTGTGCAAATGTTTTGTTAAATTTATAACAATTTACTGCAAATGTATTATGGATGCAAATCATTTGTGGATTGTTAAAGCTATGACAATCACATATGGATTGTAAAATTTTTTTAATCTGTGACATTGTTGTAACTGAGTTAAAATTTAGGATAAATGAATACAACAATTGTTAATTTGAGAATGGTACTTTATTTCGAGTGAAAGAAATGGTTTTGAATGTGAAATTATGTCAATAAACTTTTCAATTTCTTATTTGCAATTAGTACTTAATTTAACAATAGAAAACATCACATGCAGAAATTAAATTTTCATTTAAAATTACAATATTGATTACTTTAATTTAGATGAACAAAGTATATTAAATTACCATCAGAATGTTTTGAATCTTGGCAGCCCATTTTCATAGCTCTTAATATTAGCAAAATGCTTATCATTAATATAGTTGGTTATTTCAAATTTACATATTGTAACTGGAAATAAATGGCCAATAATTAGATTAAAAAACAATGTAACAACAACATCCTGGTATGTATTTAGATTGGGTACTGTTGGTCTAGAACATTGTCAATTTATTGTAAATATTGTACATTAAAAATAAATAACTGGAAAATAAGTTTCTCAGACAAAAATTTTTAGTTAAAAGTTATAAGAAGTATTTAATATTTATCCATATTTGATATTCTGAAAATTCAGTTCAAATGTAGTAAAATATTTTATAGGTTAATCCTTTTATATTTCAATACTTTTCATAATAATAGTTATTCCTGATTTACTTAAAGGTTACATTTTTCTTAAGTATACACAAGTCTGATTTTACATAAGTCAGAATAACTTTTTAACAAAAATTTTGGATTAAATTTCCCACAACTAAGTGATTATAATAATTGCTCCTATATAATAATATGATGCTATATTGTTCCTAGATTGAAAATGAGTCAATACCATATGGAACGATATTATAACAGTAATATACTTAGTCAATAAACAACATAAAAAGAAATCAAGTAACATAAGCTTAAATAATGTATATGTAAGTAATGTTTGGATTTGTAACTTGCAAATACCAGTATCAGTTGCTATCTATATATCTTAAAAAATCAAAAATAGAAAATATTTTACATAAAGTTGAATTTATGTAAGACAGTTGTATATGAAAAATGAAACTTAAATTATTAATTTATGATCTCTATATTATTTGTATAAATTGAATAAATCCAATATATCAAAAAATAAAAACAGTAACTAAACCTATATCATTCATTCTTTACTTTATGATGCAAAATTGATATAGAAAAACAAGCACCATTAATCAGGAGAGTAATTTATTTTTCTATAGGTCTATATTAAATAATAATAATATAATTTAATATATTGCAGGTAGAATTAATATAATAATCATTTTTATCATTTAGAAAAGTGCAATATTAATTTGAAAAAGTGTGCAATGATGGAGTGAGCACGTCTTTGAATGTGATCTGGCTTTAGCAAACACATTCTTAAGAAGCATCCATTCATCTCATCTCATACTATAGTGGTGATCATGAAGCACAAATTGACTACTGGATGATACAGAGATGTGAAGATGGTAAAAAACTGTAATGTCATCCATCCTATCAGAAAATATTGCCTCTCAATATCAACTTTTAATCCTTGATTTTCATCTTCAATTCGGTCCATTAACATGACTTCAACTGAACACATAAAATGATGAAAATTTACTAACTATAAACAGCAACTTAGATATTATTGAGCCCATCAATATAGACAATTTACCAAATATAGAACAAGATTGTCAAGGATATTCAGACATGCATGAAAAAAATCTTCAGTACAATCCAGACTTGCCTAGAAACCAGTTCCTTGATTTCTAGGCAAGCAAGTCTGGTGGAATGAAAATATTCAAAGTACAGTAAAGACCAAAAAGGAGGCATATAAGAAATGGTCACATTCCAAAACAGATGCCATCCTTTCCCATTAATGCTGCCAAACAAGTTGCAAAAGCAAAAGCTAATCACTAGCATGATCTCTACACTCTTCTAGACAGACATGGAGCCAATAACATATACAGACTAGTTAAATCCAAACACTATACTACTGCAGATTTTAATTATATCATGCATATCAAAAATGCAGATGATCAATTATTGAAAAAAGCCAAATGACATCTTTTTCTGATAGCATGATTATTTCAAGAAAATTTGCAATAAAGAATTCCTACTGCTGAATCAATTCATAACTAGTCACAGTAACATGTACTTAGTGGTTAGTACTCAATGGATGTGATAAGTACATGTACTTATCACACCCATTGAGGTTGAAAGCCATTCAGGTTATAAAAAAACTACAAAATAACTGGACCTAACAATATTCCCACAAAAATCTGGAAAGCATTAGAAAGAAAGGATTAAAGCTTCTGACAGTGTTGTTCAATAGATGCATCAGTGAAAATGTGATCCCACTTGACTGGCAGACTAGTATTTCCAGGGCCGTGCTATGAGGCAGAGAGGCAGCACTGTAAGGGGGCGGCATAAACAGCGAAATCAAAATACAATTTGAACATTCAATAATTAAAAATTTTTACGCAACACTTTTCTATATTGATCTATGTTGATAGTTCTGTTTGAGCTTACAATTATTGACGTTTTGAGCTTACAATTATTGACAATATTTGATTTTAATGTTAGTTTGTCAGTTCTGCTTTGAGTTTACAATTATTGACAATATTTGATTTTAATGTTAGTTTGTCTCGAGAATAATTATTGACAATATTTGATTTTAATGTTAGTTTGTCTCGAGAAGTGGACAAGTGTGCTGTGTTTAAATCAGTAAATCAAAATAAAACAAGATCTGAACTAGCTAGAAGACCTGAAAATAAAATTAAGATGTAGGTACAGTTTCGGACTAAACTGCCCCTCTTCAGCTGCACAGAGAAAGTGAGTGTTAGCAGAGAACCTAACAGAGAATGGGCTTTCCAATGCTTATCTGGCTACAGCCTTTGAATAATTATACATCTTCATTTTTAATTTTAATATATAAGATTTAAGCTAAATATAGTAATTATAATATATTGATTGGTTAATTCAGTTATGCTGATGAATCTATATGAGAAATATATGATAACAGGTATACATATCCAAACTCCATGAGCTGACCTACACAAGACAAAAGTGATCAATAAGCCTTTGGAAAAGCTGAGATTCTAAATTAAACAGATTTTTTATATGCATTTTTATGATAAAGAATTTTAGATTTGCATTAATTGTTGTCATTACTGACTAAATCAATTTATTTTCTCATCAGAAAATATTTTGACATACTTTAAATATATTTAAACATTGTATTATCCAAAATTAACAAAATTCATTATTGTCAATGATGTGGAAGTAGTGACAGTAATGGTAAATAATCAAGAAGCAGTAATATAGTAGTCCTATTTAACCAACGTTCTGCATTATACAAGATGAACTATCACATAATGCTGAAATAAAGTTTTTAAATTTATTCATAAAACTTAAAATCAATATGTGGTGAACAACAATTTACTTTATGTTCAATAGGTAGATCTAACTTGAAATTATAATCTGCATTATATTAATGTATTCAAATCCATTTTTTTAATGAACTACTGGCTATAGGTAATGTAATATCAAGAAATGTAGTCACATTTTGCTCTAATTTGCAGGATATGTAGGTAATTGTAGAATATATAAATGATTAAAAGCATAAGACATATGTAAGCATCACAGGTATGCAAATAATGCATTCTGGACATTTCCAGAATAGACATAAAAGATGAGAGAAAAGGTACTTTGCATTAAGCTTATTGAGTGAATATTGTAACTTATTAATTCAGTATGCTCCTTTGAAGATAAAGATAGCAATACATGTAGCTTACAAACTTTGAAAAAGAAAAATGAGGGAATATGGGAAATCGGAGCATTCTTCCAAGACATAGGTGCATGTATTGGCCATGATGCAAGCACAGTGTAAAGAATATGGTATAAATGGATAGAATATTGTTCTAACTAATGAAATATCTGAAGCACTCTGACATACATATGGGGGTACACATTTAGTGCACATGACTGTGATGGACTGAACAGCCACATCTCAGACTTTACTCAACAATGGGAGTCTGTTACACATCAAGGAATATTCTCCTGCACTTTTAGATGCTATTTGCAGCAGAGGGATCTTCATAATTTCCACCCATTGCTTTCTTTGTCACTTGATCACAGGCATTGCAATGGTAATGGTGTCAAGAGATCACTCATCACCAATGGAGCAGGTTGAGTGGCATCATGTTGTCTTTTCAGAACGAGTCTTAGTTCACCTTATATGATGGACAGGTCTGTGTTTGGAGGCACAGTGACAAAAGGAATCTGGAGACATGCATTTTACAGCCCCATACTAGCTCAGAATGAGGTATTATGGTGTAGAGCACATTGATTTATACTCTTGTTCATACCCATTGATAGCACTCTGAACAGATAATGACATATCACCAAAAAGTTTAGAGGTTGAATTCATGCTCTATCCAGGGCCAGTCCCATAGGTGAGGCAGTGAGGCAACCATCTCAGGCAACGGATTGATATAGATGCCAAAATGAATTATAAATGTTAAAGGATGAAAATGAAGTCGATATATCAGCAATTGATCTAAAAGAACTTGCAGACTTGTGTCTTTTACCAAATGAGGTATAAAATTTGTCTTAAACATTTTTTATGTAAATTTGATTTTGAATGCATATTTCCAAATCTTGTTGTAGCACTAAGAATTTTATTAACACTAACTGTAATTGTAGCTGCAGCTGAGCACAATTTTTCTATACTGAAAATTTTAAAAAATTATTTATGAACAACAACCCAAGACTGACTGAATGATTTAGCAATAATTTCTATAGAAAAAAAAACAATATTTAAAACAATAAATTATAAAGATGCAATCAAACAATTTGCTTCAATAAAAGTTTGAAGAGTAATTTAGAACAAATTATATTCAATTTTTCTGTTTTTAAATATTGTAATGTTCAAACTATTTTTGTTCTTTTTTTAAATATAAATAAAACTTTTTAGATTTAATACAAATTTTTCTTAAAATGTCTGTTAAGAACTTATATTAAGTAGAATATTATTCATTATTAATTTTTTTAAAAATTTTAAAAGGTACCATTTTTAAAACCTGCCTCAGGCACCAGTCGGTCAGTCCAGCTCTGGCTCTAACCTCAGTGACCATTCACATGTGGCCCTGAACATTCTAAAGTTCCTGATTGCACATCATGTTCCAATTCTTCCTTGACCAGCACATTTACCAGATTTGTCCCTAATTGAGCAAGTCTGGGACATGGTTACAAGATAGCATGCCAGAGCAGGGCCGTGCGGTGCTATGAGGCAAAGAGGCGGCCACCTCAGGCGGCACCTTAAGGGGGCGGCATAAACAGCCAAATCAAAATACAATTTGAACCATTCAATAATTAAAAATCTTAATGCAACACTTTTCTATATTGATCTATGTTGATAGTTCTGCTTTGAGCTTACAATTATTGACAATATTTGATTTTAATGTTAGTTTGTCTCGAGAAGTGACCAGTGGCTTTGCTGTGTTTAAATCAGTAAATCAAAATAAAACAAGATCTGAACTAGCTAGAAGGACCTTAAAATAAAACTAAAGATGCGAGAGTGCTTTCGGACTGGACTGCCCCTTTTCAGCTGCGCAGAGAAAGTGAGCGTTAACACTTAACAGACAACCTAACAGAGAATAGAATAACTGGAAAAACAAGTATAAATTGTTATTTAAATTCCAAGTGTCAGGTGAATGGTAAAAACAAACAGGTTGTGTGTGTGGGATAAATTGTTAGGCAAAAAGTGGATCAGAAATAGGGCGATAACAAATACAAAATTTATGTTTTTGTATTGTCAAAATAAAAATAGTATTCGTACATTTTGTGCAGTTTTTTTAAATCAAAATGAAGGTTATTTTAAAGAAAAAACATTTAAGGGGCGGCATTTTGAAGATTTGCCTCATACTGAGAAAATCTACCGCATGGTCCTGTGCCAGAGATCATTAATAGCTATTATAAATGAACTTTGAGCACATGTAGAGGTTACATGAAATGATGTTCAATAAAACTACATTCAACACATCTGTTCATGACAACGCGTATACAAACAATTTTATTTGCCCAAAGTGGATACATGACATAGTGAATATTAAGTGTACTGCAAGTATGACAAAGTTGTCAATTATTCAGTCTTATAAATATCTCTTTGATATATCATTTCTTTAATGGTGTTGCATTACTTAGGGCAGCAATATAATAATTTACCAAATCTTCCATATTATCCATATTTTCTTCTGTCCATATTTTTTTGGATAATTGGGACTGCCCTACTGTATATTAATTTTTTTGTTTAATTTTTCTAAAATAACTTAATTTAAAAATAATGAATGCAACAACAATCAAAGAATTAAAATTGGATAGAAATTCTTATACTATATATTGGTGAAGGCATGTAACCAAAGGATTATGATCTTTTCTGGATTACTACTATTTAAAATATAAAAATGCATATACAGATATTATATGTTTAGTGTGTAATAAAAATTAATGTACATAATTTAAAATAATTTTATTTATCAAGAATGGCAGTGCAGAAAACAAAATTGTTATACATGACAAACACATAAATAAAAACATCATAAACCTTTCGACTAGATAAAAACACAAGCTGTACATAAATTGGCAGTGATGATTTCAAATGGACTTTTTAAAGATTTTCATTCTGAATTCAACATAAAACATACTAAACAGTTACTGCATAGACTGAACAAACATTGGTGAAATATGATTTTTGCTTCCAATCCTATATAAAATATGTCCCAGATTTCAAAGCCATCAAACATTATTCATCCAATTTTTAGCAGAAAATGAGAAGAATTTTTTATTCACATCTAAACTTTTGAGTTGAAGCTCCATCTGAAATTTCTTTGTTAAAGTTTTTTTGTTCTCTTAGATATTAAGAGAAACACACAGGTCCTAATTCTAATCCAAATTCTTGGTTCTTGGAACCTATATCACGTGGTGCTATATCAACTATTGGTAAACGTTGAGGTTTCTGTGTCTTGTACTGGAAGATTGTTTGGGCCCATTCATCACTACGTTGCTAATTAAGTATAAACAAATTATTATTTTTGAATAAGTATTGATTATAGTTATAATTTTATTAAATTACCTGACATCCATCCTCTAAAACTGAATATGTAAACATTTTATTTCCATCAGCAATCAATTCTACATCATTATATGCCATTAATTTTACTGCCCTACGGTAAAATTTGTTATTGGCATCATAGTATGCAACTGAATTTCGGCAGTGATATGTAATATTCTGAACTGCTTCATGGCTTAACATTTGTAGGAATCCAAGTTGGAAACGGTCACACTTGTAAGAGAACTATAAATTGAAAAAAAAATTATAAAAATTTGTATTTCTATGACAATATTTTCCTAAAAACTAATCATTATTACAGCAAGTCCCTCTATTTTTATGCATTTTAGTATCTTTAAAACCATATCTCTGTTTATTTTGTTAATTTTCCATAAAATATGAATGAAAAATTCATTAAACAATTTACTTTATTGAAAAAATGTGGCCTTAAGGCCATATTTAAGGCCAAGTTATGGCCTTAATTTAAGTATAGATAAGACAATTTATGCTCATAAATTTTATTTGGTCATTCCATTTACTAATGCGCACATTTATGTATATCGAATTTAAGTATTGTTAGATCTTGTATAGTTTTTGATTTATGTAAAAATTTTTTAGATGAATTAACTACATAAGTCAGGCACCTGCTGTACTTTTTATATAAAATGAAAATAATTTAAGCCAACTTATGGAATAATCATTAAGAAATAAATAATTCTTTACAAACTAATCTGAATAATTTATGATTTTAGTCTATTGTTAAATCTGTAATATTTTTCCTTTGTTTCATTCCATCTATAAATGTAAATACACGTGTAGTTTCCAACTTTATGAATTAAATCAAACCGGGAAATTGTTCATAAAGTAAGAACTCGTAAATCACATATCATAACTCATAATCTCATAGATATAATGCTGAAATCAGGAGTTTTGTTTTCAGCAATGCAATATAATCACAATAAAATTAAGTAAAGATCAACAAAATCAATAGTTTGTGATTAAATAATAATTTATCTATCTAAAGAAGTGAAAATGTAGCTTTTAAAATCAAATAAATAATAATAATAATTAACATTTGTATGACAATAATTTCTTTAATATATTTATTTTTCATTGTTATTAATAGGTAAATAAATAATCTCTTATAAAAATGAAGTACTGTCTTAGGCTGACGTCAAGAACATTTACATAATATACTGGTAAAATCAGTAGGTATGCTACTTCTGCTTTAGGTTGCCATTTTGATTTTTTTTTCTTATTTTGTAGCATATAACAAGAGTTTTTGCTACAAACCCAGTTGTACTGTATTGTATAGAAACATATGTGGTTTTAAATTGCTTTTTATGAATGTTTAATATTTATTTATTGCAACTAAGTATCAAAATATTTTTCAAATATTCTGATACTTCATATTTGAAAAAACTCAAATCCAAGAACTCATTAAGCAGAATTTGAAAACTAAAAGAACTACTAGTACAAATCTGTATATAGCTATATATCATTTTATAGCACTTCACTAATCAGTCTTGTTAAACTTGAAAAACTATAAGTGTGAGACCCAGAATTGAATCTGAATCTTCCATGCTAAGTGAATGCTTTATCATGCAGTCATTCAGCTGAGTGTTTTAGGCCTAACACTATTAGTATTTAATGAATGTCAGTATAAATATAAGTCAGTATATTTTTAGATTTTTATATGCATTAGAAAGTTTAAAAAAAGAGGAGGGCTTGATTTGTTGTACAACAGTATTCTGGAATGTAACTACCATAATATCAAGGTATGCTTGTATATACTTATCTCAAATTAAAACAAAAATTGTTGATTGGAGTGTTTTAAGCTCAATGACATCAAGATTTAAATTGATAATTTATTTGTATTTTTCATTCTATTTTAGGATTTATTAAAATATTCTTTTGATCTTGCAAAACGAAATCTTAATTATGTCAATATTGTTTATACTGCAATAATTTACTAGACTATAATTTAATCAGTAGTTCTCTAGGTTTGTCTAAGAAAAAGTAAATAAATTTTAAATCAAAAATCACTGGCTTGAATATAAATTCTTGTTAAAATATGAAAATTGTAGAATATTTAAATAATTAAAGAAAAACACTGGCCATAATCTAATGATAGCAAATATTTATCTATGTTATGATATAAAAAAATTTATGAAGTTTGATCAAAACTTTCACCAAAGGCAGAGCCGGATTTGCATTTTTAGGGGCCCTAGGACGAGCAAGGCTTTAAGGCCCCTAAAAATCCAAATCAGCTATGTCTAATTTTAAAGGATCCTTATAACTTATAAGGAACCTTTAAAATTTTACTTTCTATCTTAACACTTTTTTCTTATTAAAAGTGTTTTTATTAAAGTTTATAAAAGTTGAAAACTGATTAATAGTTTTGGGGCCCCTGGAATTGCGGTGCCTAGGACACGGCCTAGTTGGCCTATTAGTAAATCCGGCCCTGACCAAAGGCACAAATATTTTATTAATAGAAAAGCTTCTTTTTCTGAGTTTTGCTATTTTTTTGTTTATTATTTTAAAATAGGTCAGAAACTGTCATCCTCTGAGGAAAGTTTGATATATCTATTATAGATTAATAAGTTAAATTTGTTGTTATTTATTTTGTAGTGTTTATGTTTATTTTGGCTAAAGACATTAGCAGAAAGTTTATTATGAGTTCTTAACCAGCCATATTGGAAATAAAGAATTTTGAAGAATTTTATTATCTCTTAAACTATGTAACCAAATGCATTAAATTTTATTTATAGTTACATATTGGAATTGATTATAAGATTTAAAAAAAGTTAGAAAATCAATGGAAAATAATAAGTTTTCAATTTTACTTAAAAAGTCATAACCAAATGTAATGAGATCTATGTCTATTATTTATTTATCAAATCCTAGCAATATATTAATTATTGTAATTTTGATAAAAATTTAAAACAGTAAGTTCATTTTATTTCAACAAAAATTAAAATTAAGATTTCTAATTGAGTAATAATATCACAGTGTATTGTCATTATTAAATCAGAACTTATTTTCACTCTGATAGTAATTTTTAACTAAGAAATTAAATTTCTATTATCTAAATGAAGGTATATAAGCTAAAAGAGCAGTTATCTTAAAATGAATTGCACTCGGATTTCTATTTATTGTAATTTATGTAATTATAAATTAACTTTGGTTAAAATAATTCTAATATCATTGATTGATTTATATTTTTTTGTTGTAAAGTGAAATGAGAATTGACTGATGTCTGAGTGAACTAAACAAGTAATGATGTACTAGTATTATTAGAGCAAGTTATTCAAGTTGATGATATGTTAGTAATGAAATGAAAATCGTCACTAATATAAAAATTTAATTTTCAACCCCGATAAAGAAAATTATTTTGTAGTAGTCTCTATTGTCAAGCTGATATAGTTTGTACTATAGATATGAAATAATTAAAATGAGCTGTCATACTGTTAGAAGAAATGAATGATAACATTTGAAGTAAACCTTATCAGGAAGACCCTCTATATTGGAAAAAATGGTGTCATTGTAGATGTCAAGGATATTTGGAATATTCTTATTCAGCACAGAATTAAGTGGAAGAAAGTTGTATGAAGCCTGTAAGAACTGAAACACAATATATCAACAACAAAAAATTTTATTCCATTAACTTATAGGTTAATAAAATAGCTTTTTAAGTGGTCACATATCCACTGATCCTCAGTCACACACAGGTAATTGACAAATTTTAAATAAATTTCATGGTTAATGTTTTTGTCTCCAAATGTATAAAATCATATTTTCTGTCAAGTGTCTTTTTTATAATGAAAAAAATCATTATTCCATGCTAGATTATTGATTTTTTTAAGAAATTTTTATGTAATCTGATACTCTGTTTACATAAGAATTTGATAAGAATGTATCATATTTCTTACATTCATAAAACTTTTCCCAGAGTCAAAACAAACATGCTTTCTATTTTATCTGTAAATAGAGGATAGACATGACAAAGAATGATTCAAGGTCATTTGGAGGCAATATGTTAGTGGGAAGGGCAAGCAAACAAGGGTAATCAGCACAACTTTAGAAAATCTGAAACAAGATACCTTAACTTGGATACCATCTAAATTGCATATTATATCAAATTTTATATTTTTAATTTTGTCACATTTTCCATGTTTTCTTGTTATATTATAATACTTTTTATCTAAGAAGAAATTTTTATTTTTTCTGAGATTTTTTGTAATCAGATGTATAATATACAAATTATGATAAAGAGAATATTTTTATTAGAAAATTATCTTTACAATAAATGAGAGCAAAATAATTTGATTTTTGTCTCATAGGGAAATGATGTGTGTAATTTTACAGGATTTCTGATTATAACTTCATAATCATTTATTTAAATATTGTTTAATATTTTACTTTCTAATATTATTTTTTGATTATGAAATTAAGCAATATTAATTGTTTTTGTTTGGAATTATTTAAAAATTTAATTTTTATATATAAAATAAGATGATTATTGCATATGGGAATATCTTAATCATTATTTAAAAGTTAATAAACGGCTTAAATAAAAATCAAAAATCAGAAAAATAATTATGTAAAGAAAAATTCTTACTGTGAATCCTTCCTTCATTTCACTAAACCATGTATAGACACTTCTTCCTTTATAATAAGATTTTTTGGGAATCTAAAAAAAATGTTTATATGAATTTTATAATCATATAAATTTATATAACTATATAGAAAAAATTTATTATAAACTATATAGGCATACCTCACATTACATGTTTTGTTTTTCAGTGCTTTGCTAATATGATTCTTTTCAATTATATTTCATATTTTTATTTTATATATCAAAATGAAAATTATCTGTAAAATAATAACTTGAGTTTTATATACTTATTCTAACACTTAGACAGGCTGGGCCTAGGTGTTAGAATCTAGAGCCATTCTGAAAAACTGAAGTTGTGAGACCTGAAAATGAACCCTGGATCCTCCAAGATGATAAGCAAAAACTTTAATATATGGCCATCTGACCAAGCTTTTTGGGCTTAACACTATTTTGCACTTAATAATGGTGTAAATATGTTTTTAGGCATTTATATGCATTTATAAATGAAAAAAAGGCTGTGATTCACTTTACAGCAGTGGTCTGAAATATAACCACCACAATAATGAGATATCCCTATATAATATAGGTATCCCTCCTATAACATGTTCTCCTACAACATGGTTTCGCTCCAACATGATTTGAAAAATATGAAATAACTGATTATCTAATTCTTGAGAAATTTCTTGGCACCTTTTAGTATTTATTTCTGTTTCATATTAATTAATTAAAATATCCTAAATTTTATTTTAATAACTGAAATATTAAAATATATTTATATAATTTATAGTTCAAGTGTGCCAATTCATCAATATTTTAAAAAAATTTTTAGAAATATCCCGAGAAATAAATATAATTAATTACATATGTTTAGTAAAACAGGTAAATTATATGCCTAGATGATATACTTGTCTGGCCTTGTCCTCTATTTTTTATTTATTTTTTTGATATTTTTAAAAGTCACATGTTATTATGAACAGGAAATTAATTTAACCTTGAACATATATAAAATTATTTCAAATATAAAAGATAAGCATATAATATGATAGATAAATTATATGAGAATATTAATTATATAGATATATGGAAGTATAATTTTTTGAAAGAATATAAATAGAATTAGTAACTCAGTAGGTAGAACACAATATACAATATTTTATTATAGTTGAAATTAAACATTATATATTTATATGAAGTAATTAAAAAGAAAGGAATAATTATAATCTTTGATAATGTTAATTATTACATAATAGCTTTCAAGCAGGAATAAAATCTTATTTAATGATCCTTAATTATTTAATCCAAATAAACCTAACTAACTAGCCAAATTTAACCCTTGAAACGCAACGGAATTTTAATAATTTGTATAATTTGTCTAAATTATTTAGAATTGTTAAAATTCCGTTGTGTTTCAAGGGTTAAATTTGGCAAGTTAGTTAGGCAATTTTAATATAAAAATACCATTATATTTATATATAATGGTATTTGTTAATATTATCAGGCATTTCTTTTTAAAACAGAGCATACACAATAAACAGATCTGGAAAAGTTTGGTTTATAATTTAATAAGCAAAAATAAATTAAATAAGAATTCTTCATATAATCTTTATTATGTTTACTAGGTCACAAAGAACATGCCATTGATTTATATAGAAAAGGAATTGAACAACTTGAGATGGGAATTGCTGTTGATTGTACTTCTGGAAAAGGTAATATTTTAGATGATAGTTTAATTTTATATAGTGTACTTCATAAAATTTAAAAAATATTACATTTCAAATAATTATGTTAAAATTATAAAACAGTTTATTTAAAACAAGTTAATAAACTGTTAAATAAAGATATTACTGTTGCTCATTACAGAGTTATAAATTATATAAGCATTTCTAGCAGGAAAAGAAGTTGTGAGTTAATCAATAAAAGCATTTTTATTTTTAACAATGTTCAGAATTTGTTGAAAATTTGTATAATTTATATATTTATAGAATTCTATAATGCATTTTCTGATAATTTAAAATTTCTTAATGCTTTTATTAGATATGATCTAATAAAAGAATCAATGTCGAAGGCTTACATTCCCAAATATTGAAAAAATAAATAAAATGAAAAAGAATTTTTTATGTACAGGTAGCCCTTCTATAACATTACTTCCTATAACACTGTTTTGCTCTAACACAATTTGAAAATTGCGGAAATCCTCATATAACACGATTTTTACTTAACACATTTAGAAAATTACATTTACTCTCCTATCTTGCCTACAGCACAGCTACAAAACATTTTTATTAATTTTTGTAAATCCGCACTATGGACAAAAAAAAATAGGTCACTGTATTTATCTTAGTGTATTTACCAATATACAGTATTTATTTAATTTGTTGTATTAAAATAATTAAAAGTGATAAATAAATTTTTAAATACAGGTATCCATGAAATCAGATAATAAACGAAAGAATATAAATAATATCAGTAGCACAGCGATATAATAGGCAAATAATTTTGTAAAGATATTCTTATTTAAAAAAATTTAACAAAGAATGCTTTTATGTCGCTCAATCACATCCATTTTTTTTACATATAATCACCTGACTTTTTTTTTTGTTTCCTGTTTTATCATCAAAAGTGTTCTTCCTTTTATCTCTTTTTTTTCGTTTCCTGTTTTATCGTCAGAAGTGTTCTTCCTTTTATATCTTATTTTTTTTATTTCCTGTTTTATCGTCAAAAGTGTTCTTCCTTTTATCCATGTTCTAGCGTAATCACTAACCTCTTCTTTTTTGTTTCCTGTTTTATCATCAAAAGTGTTCTTCCTTTTATCATTGTTACTTTTTAAAAGAGAAAATTCTGTACTATACTGTATGTATACGATAGTAAAGCTAAATAATAGTACAGTAATGTTAAACAGTTAATAGGAAAAAGCCAGCCAGATAATAGTACAATAATGTTAAACAGTTAACGGCAAAAAGCCCATCTTTTTTGATGTTTCACCCCTTCAAAGCCAAGTGACTTTCTTGAAGTACTCCTCGTCCGGTTTTACTAACCGAAAATTAATGGTAATTTGTTAATTGACATCATAACACGCATTAATCAAATATTTGCTCACACTAAATGAAAAAATGGTATAATTTTTACAACTTGCACTAATCGAGGCTTACCTGTAATTTAAATATTGCTTAGTTAATCTCTCTGTAATTTTATTTTAATTAATTTTATTTTATATGATATGTTTTTTACTCTATAATGTTGCTATGATAACCAATGTTTGGTTGCTGCTCCCAATAACTATGGCAATGCAGCAATGAAGTTTCTGTTTTCTATAAAGGTACTATGATGCAAATCATGAATCCACAAAGCATTTAAGCAGGAAAAAATACAAAATTTATTATTAGTTATGCTTTGTGGATTCCTTATATTTCTTATAGACAACAAAACTTGATAGCTTGATTTTTGTTTACTATGGTGATTTTTTTCTTTTAAGTTTTGCTCCAATATCTTGTAAAATATTGTAGTTGTTTTGTATTGCTAAGGAGGGCCTTAATAGGGCCAAAAGTGTTAAAAAGTAAATACTTAAGTTTTCACTTAAGTTTTTTACACTTTGTCATGATGTGTCTTTCTTTCATTGGAGCTTTGGAGCTTTTGTCAGTTAGTTTTTCAGAACTTTGAAAAGATTCAAAAACAAATCAGAATTTTTCACATACTTTCCTATAATTTCTATGTATGTTGAATTATAACAATTACAAGACCATTCACACAAATTATTACTAAAATAATAATAATAATTCAACTCAAAAATAAATATCAGCAAAGGAATTACTGTTGGTAAGCATAGCAACAATCCTAATAGTCTGTAATCATCAAAAAAGATAAATATTTACATGAATAAATCTGAATAAATAAACCAATGTACTTACCAAGTCTATTGGTTCCATCTATTCAGATTTCTTCATTTGTTTTTATTTTGATTGTTTTTGTTTATTCAAAATACATTGCTCCATACTTAAATCAAAAATTGAAAACAAGCACAAAGAGCAGGATAATCAACAAATACAAACTTTAGAATTTATTTTTTAGCTAAAAAAGAAATTCTAAAGTTTGTATTTGTCGATTATCCTGCTCATTGTGCTTGTTTTCAATTTTCATTTATTCAGTTATTCATGTAAACATCTATTATTTTCTTAATATTTTTTTGTGTATATAATTGTGCCATTATTTACCATAAAATATAGTACAGATACCCTCCTATAACATAGCTTCCTACAACACGGTTTTGCTCTAACATGATTTGAAAATCGTGGAAACCGTCATATAACATGTTACTTCTACAACATGGTTCTTACTTAACACATTTAGAAAATTACATTTACTCTCCTACAACAAAAAATATAAAACAGTAGTAATGTTGTCACTAACTTTATCTAGTTTTTCATGGGGAACCAACTTAGAAATATATTGAATTAAAAGGTCTTCCAAATAAGTTGTTTAATGAATGCTCTTGTTACTTAAAGGAAAATATATTAATAAATCCATCTAATCTAATCAGAGGATTGAAAAGATTTACTTTTTTTCTAGTAAGTTTTTCAATCTCCAGATTCAATATTCCAGTACTCTCTGGAGTACTGGAATAATGAATGTGGAGATTGATGAAACAACTACTAAGAGTACTCTTGTACTGTAATCCCACTAATACTGGAATACTAATAAAGAATATTCCAGTACTCTTTATTAGTGTTTTTCTGTGTGTATTGATTAATATTGCACTTAATTCATGGTGGATTGCAAATTGTTATTGGAGAGTGATGCTTGTTATAATCACTATTCCTTTTTAGTAGCAAAGTTTTAACCTACATAAACTTTAACCAAAAGAATGTAGCTAAAAACATTAAATCAACCAATGGGGAAATAAAATCTTTGCACATTTAATTTTCATTCACTTCCCAAGTTGTGATTTCAGATCATTAAATCACAATTTGGGAAGTGAATAAAAATTATATTCAATAACTTGGGAAGTTGTGTTCAGTATGGAAGTTAATTTTATTTTTCCTGAAATGAATTTAAAACTCATTAAAAAAGCTTTATGTTTAAATAATGAAGTTCCCAAATCAAAATTAATAATACTATAAAATTTCATATTTTACTAGACAAAGATTAAATGATAAAGCTCTGAAGTTAAATTAACAATTCATCTTTTATATTAATAACATTAAAGTAATGTTATTAATTTAATTAAATAATATTAATTTAAATTGATGTTATTATTTTTAAATTAATAACATTAATTAAAAGGATGCAAATAACCTTCCTTTAACAAGGGAATATTTCATTGGCCAGATTAAAGAAGAATATGGTTCATCATACATTTATTTAAATATCATTAATATAATCCAAACTAATAACTATATCTATATATTTTGCATAAATTTTATGGTATCTATTTCTAATTATATATAATTTCAAGAAATAGTGATTTTATGTTTTTAATTTTAATTTTACAAAAATGTATTTATTCTCTCATTTAAAATATTCTGTTCCAATGTTTAAGATAATGTTCATTTATTCTATTTTTAAAGATGTATTGAGAATAGCTAACATGCCTGAAAGTACTTTGTTTGTAATAAAAATTTTATTTTTTTGATTCAATTTTAAGCTATTTTATATTATTTATTATATAGATAAATTTAGATTATTATTACTGTTATTTGGATTAAAGTTTACATGTATCAATTTTTTCATTTTTTTTGCTTTTTTGATATCCAGAAGATAAACTTTTTCTACCAGCTAGTTCTTTTGCTTCAATTTACCTATTAAGATATTTTAATCTTATAAAGATTCTTATTCTAGTGAAGGTATTAATAACATCCTTAGGAATATTTGGTAATGCTTTAGCTACATGAATGCTCATCTTTTCTAGTAGTCCTGTTTCTTTATTGATACTTACAAGTTAGTGACAACAAAAATCAGAACTAGAAAAGATAATTTTCACTTGCTATAACTGTTCTCTAAATTCAGGTGTTGGCTCATAAGTTTTCGATGTGAAAGGTGTCCACAAAATTATATGTAATATACAGCATTTTATTGAATATGATAGGTTATACATTTTATTTCAATTGAAAGTATTATTATATTTTTTGTTAACAAAAAAAAATAGCAAAAACTTGCCAATAGATTTTTTTTCTAATTTGCTTTGTGTTAGGAAATAGTATGGGAAAAGAGGATTGTAAATGGCAAAGCCAATTTTACTAAACAGAAGATGAAAGGAAGATTCTTATTATCACTGAATGTCGAAAAAAACACAGGTATCCATCCCTCCTATAACATGGTTTCCTACAATAAGGTTTCGCTCTAACACAATTTGAAAATTGTGGAAACCCTCATATAGCATGGTTTTTACTTAACACACTATTATCACTGAATGTCGAAAAAATACACAGGTATCCATCCCTCCTATAACATGGTTTCCTACAATAAGGTTTTGCTCTAACACAATTTGAAAATTGTGGAAACCCTCATATAGCATGGTTTTTACTTAACACATTTAGAAAATTACATTTACTCTCCTACAACACAAAACATTTTCATTAATTTTTGTAAATCCATACTAAGGACACACAATATACACATAAAATGCAATCATTGGGAAATGCCTTGCTAAAATTAGTCATAAATGCAATTTCTTTAGTTTGCCATAAGAGAGACAATACACAGTCTATTTTCGATCTTGATTTGAAATTGAGTTAATTGGCGACAATTACCTCAATTTCAAATCGAGATTGAAAATATTTTATGTTCCAAACATTCAGTTCTTGGATAAAAGAATAAGTTTTTATTCTTCAATAGAGGAATGCGAAAGAGAAGAAAAACTTAATTCATAAATTTCTTTTGGGTATATGTTAAGGAACTATTGTTTTCTAATCGGTTACATTACAGATTTAGTAAAGAGAACAAAAGATACACAAACTTTAAATGCATAAAAAACTTCAAAAAGCGAAGTTTATATTGTAAAGAAAAAAACATTCTTGTTTTAACAAAACAGTGGTAAGGAAGATATAATTATTAAATGAATGTTACTGTATAGGCTGTATACTTTTCTTTTTCCTTTTGTTTTACATATATTGTTTTTTTAAGATCTTACGTATATATTTTTTCTTTCTTTATGTAAGGTGTTATTAATACTTTTAATAAAAATTAAGTTTCTTATGTGGAATTAAAGAAAATTATTTGTTTTTAATTGGTTTTGGAATGTAACTCTCCTTTTTGTATTGGCTCCGGGTCTCATATAACACGGTTTCGCACAACATAGTGTTTTTCAGGAACCTATCTACTGTGTTATAGGAGGGATACTTGTACTGAACTTGCAGCCTTTCTTTATATATGTTTATTGTAATAAGAAGTCGAACGTAAACATATATGGCATTGCACATACAAATATGTGCAATGCCTTGTAATAATAAGAAGTAATAAGAAGTCGAACGTAAACATATATGGCATTGCACATACAAATATGTGCAATGCCATATATGTTTACGTTCCATAGAACCCATATATATGCCATGATAATCAATATAGGTTAATAAAATTTTTTAAATTTTATTTTATGAAAAATAGATTATACATAAAACTATCTAATTTGACGAAAATAAATGTAAAATTGTATTTTCTGTATATATTGTGTATTGTTTATAACAGAAATATGTAGGAAATGCGAAAAAATTTTTAATTCGAATTTTTTAATGAAGATTCAAATTTGAATACATGATTACACCAGAATTTCACACATTCGATATCTTTTAGATAAGATCAAAAATATAACTACAGAAATGGATTATATATCTAATTTAATACAGCATTATAAAAATTTTTGATTTTTGAATGTAAAACAGAAAAATCTTTGTTTTATTACATTACTAAGAATTCAAAAACTATGGGTTCTATGGTTTAAGTTTATACATATGTGATGACTGAATTTAGTTTACTTTTATCCTTAAAAAAAAAAAAATTTTGATTATTAAAAAGTGGATATTAGTAATAAGACCAGGGGTACTTTGTTTTTGATACACATAAATAAATTTTGATTATTAAAAAGTGGATATTAGTAATAAGACCAGGGGTACTTTGTTTTTGATAACTGTTGAGAGTTGAATGATGTCACAGCAGAATCCACTGCAGTGACATTATTCAATTCTGGCAAATCCGTGTTGAGCCCTGATAAACAATAGACTGAGACAATCTTATAAGTGCCTGTTTCTCTGTACGAACCTTGGCCACTTACAGTTGGAACCCTACCTGAATAGAAAGTGGTGATATCTGTTACCAAAAAAAAAAGTATAAATACTTCTAAAGCAATTTCATGTTCAAATTAAATTTTTATCCACTTACTACATTTATAACTAGAATTTGTACAATTTTTAAAGTATTGTCAGTTAATTTAAGGATAAATAGAATCCTAACATAATTGAAAATTGAACTTTATATTAAATTGCATCTCTGTATTGATTATTTATAGTTGAAGAAAAATAATGGATACCGCAGTAATTTAGACTGTGTGGAAACTCTATAAACTATCTATTATATTAGTTGATACTGAATACTAGAAGACTATGACAGAGATTAGCTTAAAAATTATTTTTCTAAAGTAACATATCCATATAAAAGTTTTATGGATAAATATTTTACTTTATAATAATTATTATTTAGAAAACTAATTCCCATCATAATCTTTTAATCAGAGTGGATTTATGCATAAGGTAAACAGGCTACTGCCTAGGGCCTCATTTCACTAAAAATAGATGCATTTCAGTGGGCCTCTTAAATGTGTTAGCTTAGGAAGCAAAATACACATAAATCTGGCCCTGCTTTTAAGCCTGGATTCCACATCACCAGAAAGAGAACAATCTGTTGTTGTCTGTCTTCTGCTCTATTTTGTTTCCTCTATTATTTTAAATTCTTTTTTGATTTTTAAAAGCTAGAATAAGATTTTCTCTTTCAATAGCAATTGAACCTCTGAAACAGCAACCATTATAAAAAAAAAAAATCATTATATTTGGATACGTATATGTTATATGTAAAAAAATTATTGTAAATTAAATTAAAAATTACATTTTTAAAGAGAATGTGCAGTTTTTTATATTATACATAATGTAAAAATTATAAAAATATATATATATTATATTTTCTTGTGGAGACCAGTGTGCAGCAGCACACTGGTTGAGAATTGCTGATCTGAGGCATAGGTAAATCGTTAGTCTGAAGAAATCTTTTTAACAAGTTCTGACAAAATAATACATTTATCAAAAAGTTAAATTTAAATATTTAAAAATATTGTATCATTAATCTGCATGAAATATTGTATTACTATATTATATTTAACAATTTAAAAATTATTAATATTAACTAACACTCAAAATTTTAAGGAAAGATAAAAGACGTGACGAGATTTGAACGATCTAAGACTAGCCAAAACGAACCTAACTGAACACGTAAGTATGATCTCGATAACACCTAATGTTACCTGAGGAAATAGAGTCTTTGGTAGATTGTTTCTTCTTAAGAAATTTAAATCTCAAAACTAAATATACATCTGGTTATTAGAATATAAATTTTGTTTAATTTAAAATAGTGAGATCTATAATTACTTAATTAAATTTAGTTATCTCAAAATCTAATAAAGTTTTAGGTAATAGTATATCTTATGAAAAAAATACAGAATTTATTTATTTATTTAATTCAATTAATTTTGATGGAAAAAAATGCCTGAGAATTAAGTTTTAAAGAATAAAGGTTTCATAACCCACAATGTTCTGAAAGAATTTTTCTTATCATATTTAAATTAAAATAATTTTTTAAAAATTGAATTTATTGACATGACATATTTTGTAGCTATAGGATATTTCTTATATAAGCTTTTTGTTACAATTTTTCATTACACTGAAACACATTATAAAATATATATTTTGATTTGTTGATCCATAAGTCAGATTGTTCTTTAGTCAATCTATAAAATGAGATTTTATAGAATATAGATATGGAAGACACTAGGAATAGCAGGGGTTTTATATTTGCATGATGTATCATCATTTGTGTAATTTTTCAATCAGCTGTTCCTTCTAAAAAGTTATAAAATAGTTCTGATTTCAAAATACTTGTTTTAGAGGTCTACTACTCAATTTCAATAATATTAAGATATAATAATAATTTTATTTTCATAATCTCATATTAAAAATTAAATTTTCTATTTGTTTTAAATTTTTCTGCATTTATTTGAAATATTTTTAATAAAAAATATTAAATTTACATAATTTAATTCAATCACTCATTTATATACTGTACATTTTAAAATAGATAAAATACAGATAACTCCCTTCTCTTACAACCTAAGTGCAAAAGAAATGATGCACCTCTAAAAAATCCAGACAGTCTTTATTAGTCAAATCCTTATTTTTCATTGTTATAAATGATAATTTCATTCTTGATAACTCATTTCATACATTAAAAATATCAAAATCAATTATGAAAATGGAGAAAACTAAATATTTTAATATATATTAAATAATAACTTCTAGAAGTGATATTTATGATCAATTATACTTAAGAAAAAGTATCAATATCTATCTCTTTTTTCAACGACAGAATTCATATCACTAAATTTTTCAGTGCATGTTGGCAAACAGGAACAGATAAAAAAGATTATTTAAAACATCTATTTATTGCTAATAATTTACATTAACATTTAAAACATTAAATTATAAAAATAATTTACATTTAACATTTAAACATTAAATTATAAGGGCATGGCAACTATGAAAACTTTAATCTTGTATATTTGCAATTGATACGATATCTGAGAAGATTGATAGTTTTTCCTAAAGAATGTGGGATAAGCTGTAAAAATAAGGATTCACAACTAGTTGCAGCTGAAGAGGGCCAATAGGCCGAAATGATTTTGCAAATGTGAATTTTTGAAAGAAATCATACAGCTTAAAAAACTTTGTAGTTGTTAAAAATCTCAACGTAACCAAAAAATTTTTATAATTTAATGTTTTAAATGTTTAATGTAAATTATTAGCAATAAATAGATGTTTTAAATAATCTTTTTTATCTGTTCCTGTTTGCCAACATGCACTGAAAAATTTAGTGATATGAATTCTGTCGTTGAAAAAAGAGATAAGAAAAAGTATCAATATCTAAGTATAATTGATTTTAATACATACTTTTACAAATATAATCATCTGATATACATTCTGTTGCAAAATATGATGTAGGTTTGTTACAGGCATTTGATGCAGTCTCTTTCAAATATTCTCAGTTCCTCATACTATTTATAGATATATCACAGAGAAATTTTCATAGACTATGTAATATAATGAAATAGCAAAATTGACAAGATATACCTGTACTTACAAATGGTGTTCCTTACATTGGTTCCAGATTCACCCTTACATGCACTCTCTAAATGTCCTGTATGTTTATTGGAATGAAATTTTAATCATTTATATATCTAACTGACAGGTATTTGTATATTGAATTTCACAGTTCTAACTCTATTTTTTAGGGGTGTGTCATTTCTTTTGCAACAGCATATATTTTAGTTTTACGTAGTGTGTTATAATCATCTAAATTCAAACATTCAATATGAAAATAAAGCAGAGATAATATTTGAAAATTCTTCAAAATGTAATAAATGCTATACAAATCACAAAACTTCCAATAAAAATTTTTAAATTTCTGTATTATTTTTTCTTTCACAGAAATAATGAAATAAAAACACAAAAAATAATTATAAAATAAATAATAACAACAGCAATTACAAAGTATGATTAATATTGTGCTTTTCATTTTAAAATTGTTTGAGATATCTGCACAATACGTCATTTAGATGCAAGCTGTAGATATGAATTGGGACATTTTAGAAGTCATCTTGCATAAAAACCATAAATTCAAGCCGTTGTTGTAAGTTGGGAGTCACCTGTAACTTATCATATATTTATTAATTTAAACAAGATTAGCACATTATATCAAAACATTGATTTGTTTTCTTACTTACTTATTTAACAATTGTCAATCCTTTAAAAAATTCTTTTATATCAATGAAATCTTCTTTCATAGAAGACTTTAATTGTTCAGTTAGTTTTAATAAGTTCTTTTTTGCATGAGCAGACAAATTATTTTCAGTTTCTGTCTGATTTGGTAAGGCATAAATTATTTGATTAACTTCATCAGCAACAGATTTTGCAAATATGACACTAAACACTGAAGACAGATTAGAAAATATGGTATTTTTGATCTGCTGATCACGGCATGCTAAATTCAAGATTAAAATACCTGTTGAAAACAATGCATATTAATAATAGAGATTATAATTTTTTTTTGTTTATAAATTAAATTCTAATTATCTTGATTCATATGTAAGTAAATTATTTTAGAAATATCTTAAATTTCTAAATATATATATTTTTACATTCTGGAAATTGTTTCAACTTTAAATATTTTTGTTTGAACACTTCCTTTTATATATTTTTTTCTTATATAAATAAGTTCATGTAATAATCATAAAAGAATGTCATGTCAAAAGTTTAATAAATTTGTATATTTTGTTAAATTTAAAAATCATGGAAATGAAGATTACATAATGAGTAAAAATTATGTTTCAAAATTTTAATATAAATCAAAAATAAATACCTTTTAAGAAGGGAGCAAAACATCATATTTAACACTTTTATAATTCAGAGGTCTTAAATTTTTAAGTTAATTTGTACTAATGACTGCAATTAAGTACAACAAATATTGTACTTACAATGACAATAATATGGTCTGGGTAAAAGATAATAAGTGAGTAAGAAATAGTGTCGGTGTACTGATGAATGAGAGAACAAAATATACTGTGTGTTAGAATACAATTATGTGAATGGCAGAATAATATGGATATGGATGAAATTAGGACAGTAGACAGTGGTATGTGCTTCTATGGATGATACAAGTGAGAAAAAAAATAAATTCTGGTGTGATCTGAATGATGTGATAAATAAAAGTTGTGGCACTGAGCAAGTGATTATGGTTAGAGATTTGAATAACAGAGTTGGTGTGGAGATAGATGGAGTGGAAGGATTGGTTGGGAAATATGGTAATCCTAGAATGAATGATAATGGGAAGTAAGAGTTGGAAGTTTGTGCTGAAAAAAGGTTGTTTGTCGCAAGCATTTTCTTTAGGCACAAGGCCATTTATCAATACACCTGGGAGAGCCATGAGAGAGATCAGAAGAGTATGATTGATTTGTGAGTGATGATTGAGAGGGAAGATTATGGACACAAGAGTGATGAGAGGTGCAGCGATAGGCTCATATTGCTTTGTCTCAGATTTTCTAAAATTTCGGAATAAGGAGCAAATGCACGGGAAGTTAGGTGCCTAAATTTGAGGCTGCATTCAAGCATAGGGTCACA
>AYEL01086693.1:0-75697 GCA_000484575.1 Olivierus martensii
TAGCTATTTATCGGTTCCGTTTTCGCGATTGATTTATATATCGATTTATTACTAATATTATGACAAAATATTATGCAAAAATCTTGGATTCCGTGAAAAGCAGAATCTTTCCGTATAAATGCTACTATTTCTCCAATAAATGAACAAAAATACAATTTAATGTTCGTAACGTTTCAAAGTTTCAGAATTTGTAATTTATCTACAAAACTAGTTTTGTTCTCACCTTTTGGGGTCATTGCTAATGACGTTTTAGCTTATGTAATACATCCTTTTACCTTTTTGAAATCGTCTAAAAAAGAAACAATAGAAAATACAAGTAGAATGAAAAAATACATATTTATATAGGAGAATTTTAAGATTTTATCTCTAATAATAAGTGACAATACGTAACTCAAAACTCTTAATATGTTTTATAGTATCGCTGGATCTAGGATGTGGTGAACGAGGCAGTCGCCTAAGGCAGAAATTATGAGAGGGCGCAAAAATGCAGTTGCAATTTCATACACAAGCTTAATTATATTTATCCTGAAAATATTTCGTGATGTAGAATCGGTCTACAAAGATATAATGGTGTATTTTTCTAACAGATAACACTTATCAAGTGAAAGAGAAACCAATGCAAATTAAATTGTTATTATTTATATGATTGAATGACAATCTGTCTAAACCAGTGGTTCTCAAACCCCAGTTTAGAGAACCACTGTTCAATATCCTGAATAATTGTCCACTGCAGAAGAAAGATTTTGTGTAAAAAACTTTCTCCATCTTTCTTATGATTAAGCTATTTGACTAAGATTTGCCATTTTCTGAATAAATAATTGTTTGTCAAAAAATGTTTTGGTAACAGTAGCCTATACGTTAATTGTAGTTAATTTTAAAGGGTCCGCGAGCAATTTAAAAAAATTGTAAAGAAACCGTCACGTAATAAATACTAAAAAAGTTTGAGAACCGCTGGTATAAACAAAATAAATATTTGTTTTCTTCACGTTTTCCCGTATTGGCACATCGTAATCAAGAATCATAATGGCAGATATGTTATTTATTATTATTGTTTTTAACATAGATATCATTTTATATTCATTAAAAGCTGTATATAATCCGAGCCTAGGTTTACTATCTCCCAATCCAAATATATTTATATTTTGTACATTTTTATGTTTCACAATGACAGTATCTGACATCATTACATTCCCGATTCCAAAGTAGTAGTAGTAGTAGTAAAAACAAAATAGGGAGGAGTCTGCCCGGCCCAAGCACCGCGACTAACAGTGGTCTATTGTGCACAGATTCCAAAGTGTTATATATGCTTTTGTATTAATGAATGAAGAGGAGAGGGGGCGCCATTTTCTAATGTTGCCTTAGATGAAAAAATATCTAGATTCGGCGCAGCTTTATATATAAATTTATATATGCTTATATATAAAGCTTTTACTTCATAAAATATTTTAATTATTTTATAATTCGTTATAGAGGAGAATATAGAATTAAAAATATAGTTTGATGAAATTTCTCGATACTTTATACTTATCCTTAATTTTTTTATTTTTTATATCCAGTAAATTAGAATTATCTGCGGTATAGGGGCTTATTTGTTTTTGTATAAATTATTTATGAATATTAATCGATAGCGTAGATTATAAATTTTTGTATTTATATAATATTTATAATTTTCTATTGCTTCTCCTCTGAGATTATATGATTTTATTATTACTAAAACACTGCACATATAGTATTTTTATAATCAGAAATTATAAGGAAATCAAGAAAATTTCTCTCTTAATTAACATGCAAAAAAATCTTTAACGCTTGTTCATACGTAAAAATTGTCATTCTTCCAAAAGCAGAAAATTACATTAATGTTGCCTCTTATTTTATTCTATAAGCATATCTCGGACTCAAGGGCGCATAGATGTTTACAATCGTTATAGTATAGCACATACAGAAGCTCAGATATGTGATAGTTATTAATTCACAGTAAAAGTTGAGTACAGTATGATGGCTGAGTTATCATTGGCAGTGTCAGAAGAAGCAGACAAGAGCAATAATAAAAAAGTTCTGAAAGAGAAGTGTAAACACAATGATTTATATATTTAATTAAAGTTAATTCAATAAATTTAAAGAAAAAAATGACTTAGATTGCAGAAAATCGTCTCAGACTAAACGAAATGGAAAGAAAGAAATTCGAACTATCAAGGTTGTACTGTGCTATAATTTTAGCAATGCAGATAATAAATATAACATTTATATGTTTTGCATAAAATTAAATTGATTTTAACGTTTCTCATAATCTATGTTGAAAGAACCAAAGAACAGAATTATAAAATTCATCGAGTTGTATTGTTTATAAAAGGAGAAAGAATGTTTTAAAGAAAAAAAATCAATAACAAACTAATAAAGGATCCCCAAATTAATAATGAATCTCAAATATATATTATAAAATGAAAAATAAATAAATAAAAGATATTTATTACTAATTAACACAACTGAGTGATTACTTTTATAAAATTTTGTTTGGAATAATTTCAGATACTTTTTATATTATAGAACATCAATTCTCTCATTTTTGCAGCGCCGGATCTAGATATCAATATTTTGTCACCTGAAGCAACACTAGAAAATGGCAACCCTCTCCTCTTCACTCACGCACATTAATATATAAATATATCTAATATTTGGGAACTGGGAATGTAATGACGTCAGATACATATACACTGAGAAACATACAAAAACTTGGGTTGGGAGGCGACGAATCTTGACTGGGTTTATATACAACTTTAAAAAAAAAATAAAGTGGTATCTACTGTATGTTAAAACCAATAATAATAAATAAAGCATATTTGCGATTATATTTATTATCCTGAAGGCGATATTCAAATGCGGGAAACATAAATATTTATTTTATTCAGACAGACTATCATTCAATCAATAATTACGATTTAATTCGCACTGGTTTCTCTCCCTCGATAAAAATTATTCGATAGAAAAATACACCATTAAATCTTTGTAGACTAGGCTTGCCATACGTCCGGGATTGGGCCGGACTGTCCTGGATTTCAATAGTCGTCCATAGGATTTTGTCCGGGGCTTTAAAATGTCCTGGATTTCAACTTTTCTTCATTCAAGTATCTGTCAACATTTTTTTGTTTAGCTCTATCGACTCTTTTATTGTGTTAAATAGCATTCGAGCAGAGCGCCAGAGGCACAAATGCAACTTGCACAATAAGATAATCACACTTGCGCAATAAGATAAATCAAATGAAGGGGCAAAAGAAACAGCTGACTGGACTAGACATTGGCAATGATTTTTCGAAATCTGGACCCAGTCACGAATTTCATTTGATGAATTTTCATTAACAATATACATGACGGAATTAAATAAGAAGGGAAAAAAGTCTCCCTATAAGTATCCTGGATTACGTCCAGAATATTTTGGCAATCATACTTTAGACAGATTCCAGCACGAAATATCAAAATAAATATAATTAAACTTGTGTACGACCTTGCAACTGCATTTTCGCGCCATCACATAATTTTCGCCCTAGGCCAGTCGTCTCAAATTCATTTTAATTCAAGGACCATTTAATGAGCCTGTAAGATTTCCGCGGGCCACATCACATTTAAATTTTTTTAAATTACATTTTAGAATAACGATTCAGAAATATAGATAGGCTAATTAAAAACATTGTGTAATCAAATAAACATATTACAAATATATATAATTATTATATAATTGCGTTTAATTATGCATGTTTTATAAATTTAATTACTCGTTATCAATCCAATTTTCTATTAAACATTAAATGTCACATTTCCTGTACAAACACAAAAGCTTTCATTAAAATTTTATAAATTCAAATATCCATAACTATTAACATTTTTTAAAATAAGTTAATAACACAACAAATATATCTTTAACAAGCCCGTTAGCACGTCTATCGAAGAGAGATTGTTTGGAACTTGATTATTTCATTTGACTATCCAAAAAAATATAAGTTCTCATTTATGACTTTTTGTTTTTTGGTTAAGAAATTTTGCACAAAACGATGTACTTCTTGTAAGAAAGCACTGAGTTTGTATCACCAATCCGAAGGCCATCTGTATGTATATTTCCGATAAGGCCAATCGAAAAAAAACTTGTACAATAAATTTCATTAAAATCAAACTAGTGCATAGTATATGACATAGCTATGAAGCGAGAGTTACTTCCTATTATCTCATAACATATTGTTCTCATTTTCATTTTAGTTAAAAGTGTTGGGGGGCCACAAAAAATCACTTCGAGGGCCGCCAGTTTGACACCCCTGCCCTAGGAGATTGTCTGGCTCTCTCACTCTAGATCCGGCGCTGCAACTTTGTATTCCATATATCACCTTATTCAAACAGGTATAGTGAATTTATTAATAAATTTCCTTTTATTTTTTGCTCTTATATTCCGAGAAAGTTTTATATTATTACGAATATTTATTATTTAGAAAAGTGAAATAAATTATAAAATCACTATTTTTTTAATTATTTACCTAGATATCAGTTTTTATCGATATATAGGTAAATAAATTAGATAACAAATTTTCATTATTAACATAATTAATAATAACAATGAATAATTCATTGTTATTAGAGATTATTAGAGATACAGATCAATCATTATACTGTACTCAAGTTTTGCTGTCAATTGATAATAACTGTTACATGTTAACTGTTGGAGATAATGACAATTAACAGTTGACAATGTTCACATTATATATTGGCATGCTCGATAGTAGCATAGACACCTATTGACAAATTTTATAATCTTTCCGTGACTAGCATGTACTGTACATGTACGAACATCGAGATAAGCGCCTATAATGCATTGTTAAATCGTAGCATTGGAGAAAAAAATATGAATGAAATTCCTGAAATGAAAAAGGAAGTTATTAGACAATATTTGGAAACATCCTCAAACAAAAGATACAAGTATGTCAGTGATAATTAAATCAATTGTTCATAACCAGGCTGAATATGATGGAATGGGCTTTAAAAAGTTCAATCCAGTCTAAGAACTGGATACTGTTTACTTGTTATAATTCTGAAGAAAATGGAAATCACTGATTCATATTGTGAATGTCCTGCTGGATAAATAAATAAATAAATACATATATTTTTAATTTATATAATATTTAGAATTCACGATAATTAAATATTTAATTAAAGTAATTTTATTTTACATTTAATCAATTAAAAAATATAAAATCTTAACGAATAAAATTATTTATATGAATTTTTTTTTATAGAATTTAATTTTGATTAAGTTATTATTACACTTCTTATTCAACGATAAATATAATTTATTTATTTACAGCAAGTGAAAAAATTGCGACTAGTACTCATACAACGCTATAAACAGTTCCATATAACACGTAGGATTTGACATACTTTTTGAGTTTTTGTTTAGAAACGTAAAATGCATGCACTTACTTATTGTCTATATATACATAGTGAAGCTAATAGTTATAAAAGATGTAAAAGAACTCAGAGACAAGTTAAAATTTGCATAAAATCGTCTGATAATGCTTGTCTCGTATAACGCGGACCGGTAGTCCGCTGTAGTTATTTCATTAAAATGCATAATTATTCTCATTCGTTTTTATAATACTTTTTCGTTTGAGATCCTAGGTAAAACAGAAGGAGCAGCGTCTGATTTCAAATAACGCCATTTTGAATGAAGGAAAGTCGTTTGAGATCTTAGGTAAAACAGAAGGAGCAGCGTCTGATTTCAAATAACGCCATTTTGAATGAAGGAAAGATACGAAGTCACCTTCCACAAAATGAGCTAAACAAATTGTTACATTCCTTGTAATTTTTGAAATGTTTATCAACATCACGACGAATTTTTATAATCTAATCGCTTCCTAATAGCATCGTCTTTTGAAAAAAACGCCATGTTGTTTCAACTTTTCCATTATAATTTTCGCAAAAATTATAATGGAAAAGCTGAAACAACATGGCAACAACATGAGAAACAACATGACAACAGAACCAACATGGCAACAAAATGAGAAACAACATGGCAACAGTACTAAGCCAATGTTTCGTTTTATCTCCACAAGGTAGCGCGCTTACAAAATGAATATTATCCATTGTTACAGCTATTGTGTTATAATTAGTGTAATAATGATTTAATGAAAAAAAATTAATAAGTAAGTTGAGTGATATCGAAAGACGATGTGCTTCAAAGACAATAGCTAAAATGATCGCTGATATAAAAAAAATTTTGAATTCGTAAAGAGGAAACAAAACATGTCACGAAAAGTGATTAGACAATATTTTCCTTATTTGATTCTGCGCTTGGGGCATTAATGTTTTTAATATAATTAACATAAACTCGTTCGTTACGACAAGACAAATAACATACTGTATACAATATTTTATTAAAATTAACAAGTTTGTACGTGAATTCTCAGGTTTATTATAAAGATTGCCTCAATTGAATTGTCTAGATCAGCAATTCTCAAACAAAAAGTTTGAGGATCGCTAATCTAGATTATAAGTCAATTAGTTTGTACATTATCACATTAATGCATTCAAATCCAGCTTATTTAATAATAATAATTTATCAAATCTTTGGTGTTATTCGAGTTTTTGATTAGTCAAAGTTCTTTCAGTCCACATTATCTCAAATAATTGGGATTCTACCGTACTGTGTATCCTAAAATATTCATTAAATTTTCATGAAATTTAGCGAGATGGATAAAACTATAAAAGATTATCGTAATGACAAATCAATTAAATATTTAATTATAATCAATACAATTTATCCGGATATTTTATTTTCTAAGAGTTCTCCATAATAAGTACGAAACTATTCAATTGCATTCAACGTAAAGGTTATGACATTGAAACTGGTTTTGATGACATAATCCTTTAATTTAATCATTCCAAAAAAGGACAAGTTCAGAAAGTAGGCTATTAATTAATTCCGGGACTGCATATCTTAAAATTCGGGGGTAAAAATTCTAAGGTAAAAAAATAAATATAGAGTAATTTTATAATTTATAAAGATGATCAATAGGTTATTTTACGTACATATTTTGTAATTTATATATATATATATATTATGATTATAGTATTCCTTTCAAAGTCACGGTTGAAACAATTAAAAAGAGTAAAAGGCTCTTTTACACCAAGCGCAAGCGTTAACGTTTCGTCATTGCTCCACTCTTTTTGCACCATGTGGTCTATCCATGATTAGCCACATAGCGCAAAAGGGGCGGGAATATGACGAAAGCGCAGGCAGACGTAACGCTTGCGCTTAGTGTAAAAAAAGATGACGTCAATTATATCCGACAAGATTATATATTTTTAATAAAGTCCCGTATATGTTTTAATTTATTTTAATTGTTCTATCGTAATTTATTACGTAGCGCAAAAGGGGCGGGAATATGACGAAAGCGCGGGCAGACGTAACGCTTGCGCTTAGTGTAAAAAAAGCTGACGTCAATTATGTCCGACAAGATTATATTTTTTTAATAAAGTCCCGTATATGTTTTAATTTATTTTAATTGTTCTATCGTAATTTATTATTATATTTACCAAAGCAAAACGAATGAAGGTCATTTATCATTCTGAAATATAGATTACACTATAGGGAAGTCGTTCTCGTTAAATAACTCGTTATTCTTTATGTTTATAATAAGACATCTGACAAGATATATATCTATGATAAAAAAAAAATAAAATTGATACAGCTTTCTTCATAAATTAGCTATTATAATGCGATGAAACTTCGATAATTTGAAATATTTTGAATTAAAAAGTAAACTTCGAATTATATGATTTCGAAATAATGAATTTCAAAGTTTTATTTTTTCAAGGACTGCTGCTAAATGAGTAAATTCTTGTACAACACTATATCTTTTAAAATTCATTATAAAACCTGTCACTCCTGATGATGTAATGTCCAAATTAATAATTATCTCATATTCCTAAAGGGATTTTTCTGAAATTTTAAAATATTTTTCTAAAAATTAACGTCCCGAAACTGTACACGATTTGATCTCAATTAAAATAATAATAATAATAATAAATTTCTTAAAAATGACTGTATTCATTTTTTGTGTATATCAGGGAAGTGACACATTAAGATTCGTTCCCATTTACGCGGTAGCTATGCGACGCGGCAGCAAAGAAAACAAGACCATTCTTATTTTTGCGTTAAATTGCCGCTTTATCTAGTTACAAAATCATCTTATAGATGTTATTGTTGATATTTGCGAACGACTTTCAATTTATCTTCCGATTTGGATAAATCGAAACTACAGCAGCCATTTAATAACTCGCGATTTTTTGTTTATGGTTATCGAAATGAAGAAGCGTAAACTTTTATTATTAGTGTGCATTGTATATAAAAAGAAATAAAAATAACTAAAGAAAATGGTAGAAAAAACAAATATTTGAAAAACATGATCAGCAGAGTGATTAGTGTTTATACTGAATATCTTTTGGATCATACAAATAGGGATATTTCTATATTTTCGTATATTAATCGTTCTTCTACAGAAATACCATTCATTCCTTCAGCCGCCGTTATTTGAAACCAGAACCTTTTGCGATTCGCTATTTCACACACGTGACCTATTTTTAACGCCCCACTGACGCGAAAAGATAAAATTGAACTAAAGACCGTGACACATTGAATGCGAAGCGAAGCGAAGCAAAGATGACAGAAAAATTTGCATCCTTCGCTTCTCGTTGCACTGCGCCGCAGCCTGTCTACATTGCAATCGAGTTACCTCCCATGTTTCATGGATTTGCCGATAGAGGTCGTTTGCGGAGTGTGGTTGATTTGTTATTAGAAAGAAGTGACCATATATTTTCGGTATTCTTTTAATCTCATGTGATATAGATATGGTCTTTTTTGTACTTCTAAAACAAATTCTCTATCTGAATCCCAACCATACGGTTGAAATTTCGCCATTTTCCAAGTATATAAAACATTCGTTTCTATTGGTTGATTGCTTCCTTCATGTCTTGCCGCACCGTGCTGATTGGTCAAAGTTCAACTTTTTCATCTCCTTTCGCGCTGCTACACGCGTTAACTCGAGCAGCCGCACGGGAGAAGCTAGTCCAAGATACACTCTACGCGCTTAACCGCGCGAAGTTGCTTTCTTATGCTTCGCTTCGCGTCGCGCTCAGTGTGTCACGGCCTTAAGGGTACGGCTAAGCAGACTTGAGAGTGTGAAAAGTTAGCAGAGAGCAATCGAAGGCGAGATAACAAGTTTCTCACAAAATATATAACTCTCTCTCTCATAACTATCGCTAAAACTATCATGCAGTAGTGTGAACTGTGCTTGCGACTAAACAAAATGGATAGACATAGACGACTATTCCTAAGAAAAAAATTATTGTTAATAAGGTTGTATGTTGATGATTACTCGATTTCTATGCTAAATTAATCGTTTATCCCAAATTTCGGGATAAGCAAATACACAATTAATTAATTTTTCTTTTATATGAGATTGTTCTAGCTTGTTGAAGGATCCATGTTGGAAATGAAAACGAGGTAGGAGAGATTGCCCCGAGAAGCATCAAACCAAGTTGGATGTAAGCAAGAGAAGTACTTTCTCGCTCTCGTTCGCAAGATTTCTCAGCTTTCGCTCGTGCATAGTTGCACTCTACGAGAGCGATAAAGCCAGCGCGAGAAGCATCAAACCAAGTTGGATGCAAGCAAGAGAAGTACTTTCTCGCTCTCGCTCGCAAGATTTCTCAGCTTTCGCTCGTGCATAGGTGCACTCAACGAGAGCGATAAAGCCAGAAATCCCTCTCGCTGCTAAATTCGCGTCTGCATAGCCGCATCCTAACTCCAGCGACAACAACGTGTCAGTTACAACGTCATTGGCGTTCGAACTTGCTATTGGTTGCCGAGTCTGTAACGCATCGCTATCGCGTAAATGGGACCGAGTCTTTACATTATTTGCGATGAAGTATATTAATTATGTGTGTGTGCTTTTAAAATGAAATATTTTGATTTAACGAAATTACTTTAATTCCGACAATCCGCGAAAAATGGGAACGAGTCTTTACATTATTTGCGATGAAGTATATTAATTATGTGTGTGTGTGCTTTTAAAATGAAATATTTTGATTTAACGAAATTACTTTAATTCCGACAAGTCTCCTCTCTCTAAATAAAGTGAAAATTGTTCTCCTATGTTTTCTCCTTAATTTTTGATTTTAATTATATAATTTGATATCGAGTTATCTAAATTATACAAGTCCTTTAATAGACTCCTATCATTCAAACAATAGATAATTAAGAAGACACGATCCGTATTTAGTTAACGACACTCCTGCAACAAAATTGCAGTGTCGTATGTCTAAAAAAGAAGAGGAAGGTCAAATGCATCCTACATACTGACGTCATTCCAAACGTAAAAAAACGAGAGAGTTGTGTATGTTGTATAAACAATCAGTCTTTCTTTAGAGAGTTATATCTTTTAAATTGTTATTTCTAATGGCTATTTTTCAGTTATTTCCTTTACATATTTATGTTTTTATATAAATTATATACTTTTTTTTAGGTTATGATATGATATGTAAATTAAGCTGAATTTATAAGGTAAGATCATCATAGTTATTTCCTATACATATTTATGTTTTTATATAAATTATATACTTTTTTTTTAGGTTATGATATGATATGTAAATTAAGCTGAATTTATAAGGTAAGATCATCGTTGGATAAGATCAAAAAGTTCCAGGACTTTACGATCCATTTACACAGAAGCGATGTGTCGCAGTAAAGCGTTGTGAAATAAGATCATTCTCATTTACATGTTAAATTGTTGCCATAGAATATATAAAAACATATTCGAAAAATTCGAAATTTGAGCAGAAAGTATATACAGTCAAACCCCGATAAGACGTCCCCGTTAAGCCGCCACCCTCACTGACCGCCAAGAAATTTGTCGGAACGGATCTTCCCTATGTTAATGGAATAGGCAAACCCCGATAAGACGCCATCCGCCAGTAGAAACATCTAAGCAAATATTCCTCTTGGTATTGTATTTGTCCTCGTTAATTCGCAAAAGTCATATAAGGTGACTTACATCCCGAAGTTCATCAGTACTCTATATACAGTATTAAAAGCTCTGTGGATTCATTTGTAACCAGCGGGTAGGAGAGATGGCGTTAACAGTTAATCATGTGTTAATAGTTAAAATTTAAGATCGTAAGAATCAGATCGTTTCCATCGTTTATTGCGTATCGAGCAAATTAGGATACTGTACAGCTATGCACATTGTGTTTACAGAGAATTCAAAGTAGAGGAACAGAACAGCAAATGGACGTGTTTTCTATATAATACTGTACATATATAGTACGTATATTATACTGTAAATTATAGTTTTTTAGAAATGTTGAGTTTGAATACTAAAAATAAGTGTACTGTATTTTATTAAATTTAATATACTGTATTCGAAGTTCATTTTGATTTCTATACTACACGTGTTTTCGATAAACCGCCAACCCTGATTAGTCGCCAAAATCGTCGCCAAATGGATGGTGGCGTCTTATTGGGGTTTGACTGTATATAATATAAAAATCTATACAATTTGGAAATTTTCTCGTTATATAGCAATAGGGGATCAGTCGTTATTTCGCTGAACACGCCAAAAGAAAAACACCAGTTTTTACATAACGTCGCATTGTAAACATATCGGCATTTGAAGAAAGAACTTCAATTAAATTTTGCTTTTTATTGCGAAAAAACAACACCTGTGGAGACTTTTAACAGGTTTGGTGAAGCGTATGGAAACAAAGCTTTGTCATCAAGTCGTACGTTTGAATGGCACAAGCGATTTAAAGAAGGTCACACAAGCATCGACGATGACTACCGATCTGGTTGGCCATCACCGTTTTTTGATAAAAAGGGAATTATTTATTAAGAATTCATCCCTGAGAAGCGATCTATTAATAACTCTGTATATTTGGATTTTTTGTGTCATTTAAGAGATGCAATTAGGAGGAAAAGAACAGAATTTCAAAGAAACAGCTGGTAATTGCTGCGTGATAATGCTTCCACGTATCGTGCTGAAATAATTACCCAGTACTTAGAAAACATTCTGTGACTGTTTTGCAACATCCATTATATTCTCCTTACTAATCTCATGCCTTGTGATTTTTACTCGTTTCCGAAACTAAAAAAAAAATCTACTTAAAGAACAAAGAAACGGAGATTAAGGCCATTGCAACTGATGCAATCAAGACAGGAGGGTTATACTGAACATAGCGACATCGCTGAGAAACGACTATCGTTGAACTATCACCAACGCCCTCTGCCAATGAGCCGCTTCAGAAATGCGATACTGAACTCAGTTGTAACGATAGTCGTCAACTTTCTGTAGTATCGTTCCGCCTCAACGAGCGCAAAGTTTGCAACGTCACAAATACGTCACTTCTAGAAGTAATGATCAATGGGAAACATGGATTTTACCACGTGTTTCACTTACAAGTTAATTTTAAAAAATAGCGGAAAGCGATAAACGTGCTTCGAAAGCGTCACTACAATACTTTGAAATAATGATAGATTATATGGATAACCATAGAAATCTCTAGACAGGTAAAAAGCCGTTGTATTTTCTACATATAATTAAAAATTTAAGCTTGTAACTTTAAGAAATCAGTACAATAAATGTTTATTTTTTCTCACTATGCTCTCATTTTGTTTATTTGCTCTCACCATCTTGTCAATAGGAGAAATAAATCAATATTTTAAACAGCGAAGGATAGACAAAAAGAATGGGAAGAATTAATTAATAGTCGTCGACATATACAGTAGCTACTTTTTAATTCTTTTACTATCTAATATATTATATCAAAAATCGGAAATTGGTATCAGATAAAATAAGAGAGGAACTGTTAAAATTATTTAAAATTTTAATTTACGAAATTTATGCTTATCTTATGTTCTACAGAAAGTGCCGTACTCCTCATCGTCAAAGGCTTAAGTACGTCTCGAAGATCGTCACCAAGCATTAAAAATAAAGATTTCGTTAACCGAAATAATAAAATGAATATATTATCAGGCAATTCTAAAGCATTTGTCACATCGAGAAATACACGTTCTCTTCTAAGCGATCTCATTTCTAAATATATCAAATAAGGTAATAATGGATTATCAGCGATCTTAGCACAATCGATGTGTCGTTGAAACTCAAAGGCTAACTTTACCCTGTCGATCACTAACGACTGTAGTGAACGACGTATCGGTAGCGGCAGAGATCGTTGACAAAGTTGAGTATCGCGATCTCCAGCGATTTCTCGTTCATTGACGTCATAACGATAGCTTCAAGGCCAACGATAGTGTTCAGTATCAGGCCCCAGTTTCGATGAATTGTTTTTCAAAAGCGTTTATTGAACTTTCTGATTACTGGGAAAAATGTGTGAATAGCCAAGGTCAATATTTCGAAAAAGTTGATAGCTAAATATATTTATATATTTTTAGATTTTTTTAAAAAATAAAAGTCCTTGAACTTTTTGATTCTATCTTGGTTTTAGTTATACAAAATTAAAACTTTATATAAATTTCTGAATACTAATAACCATCCACTTTCTTTTAAGCGATTTAGAAAAGGATTGGATACCTATAAAACAGTATGATTTTGTTCAATATCTCCAAAATTGTGCCCCAGGCACTTAAGTCATTTCTGGCTGTATAGATATGCTGTTTTAGTATCTCGTTTAAAAAAATAATCAGCCATAAACTGCATAAATTTTCTAGATTTTTATTCTATGCTTATCTGTTTAATGATTTAAAATATAAAAGAAAACTTTTGGATGGATTATTTTCGTAAAAATCTACATACGAACAGAATAAAGTAGATGCAGGGCTTTTTCCTTTAGGCTCACCATTCACATAATAGAATCAATTTTTTTTATTAGTAAAATAATACTTATCGATATTTTTATTTTAAATTAGGAAATTAATTATTATAGATGGTAATATATAGTAGTTGCCAAACGGTAGAAGAAACAGAAGACGAATCTCTGAAGTTTTATTTACTTGTCAAAATATTCAGTTACAATAACAATAGAGTGATAATTTAAAAAGATAAAAAATATTAGTTACTCCGTTCTTCAGATATATATATATTGGGTTTATACCGCTATAACCACGTTATTAGTTAATTTTTGTTTAAAATATTTAACGAAATTTAAGTTTGACTAATAAAAAAAAATCTGCGCTCATATATAATGTCACGAGAACGTGATAACGTTCGCGTGACATTATATGTGTACGTGTCCACCACCAGAAGCTACTTTTAAAATCCTTGCAGGAAATGATAAAATAATTAATTACGTTCATAGCATCATAGTATCAAATTGCGATTTTTATTATGCAAAAATGGGATATGCAAGCAAATTTATCTTATGATGTTTTGCTTCACAATTAGTTTGTAAAAAGAAGAGACGTGCAAATTTTATTTGAAATAACAAATAGTTTTTCAAATAATGGAATATTGCCAAATAAAACGTAATGTCATTTGAAAAAAAAAAAAATCTAGCTTTCAAATAAATTATTTGAAATAATTTCCATTGATAAATTATTTGACAAATAATTTATTCCGTCTCTTTAAATATTGATGCAATTATTCCGTCGATAACGGAATTATTTGAAATAATTATTTTATTTGAAATAATATATCATTATTATTTATTTTTTAGATTATTTGAAATAAAAATCAAAATACTTTTACAAATAAAATTTCAAATATATGATTAATGTATCGTGTTCAGTGACGGTTCGTGACTTGAAATTGTGGGAGTGCTGCAACTTTTGAAATAAGCATGCACACTGTATGTACAATGTATACGTATTTGGATAAAATAACAAAATTATGGCAAAAATTAAAAAAAAAATGAAAAAATATTGTTGGCGATAAAATTATACAGTTTGGTAGCTCGTATAATTCAAAATTACTTAACAAATATATTCTTCTTGTTTTGTTTCATGAAAAAAAAAATAATAATAATGTTTATTATCGATAAAATCACGCAGTTTAATATAATTTAAAATGTTATGTCTTTAATTGTAATGACAAATATTTAAAGAGACGGAATAAACACGATAAATATTACCAACACGCTATTACTAGTGCAGTTCCGCTGTTGTTTATATGCAAGTTGCGCTAGTAGTAGCGTGTTGGTGAATAATCCGTCTCTCTAAATATTTTGCATTACAATTAAGTACATAACATTTTAATTTATATTAAACTGTGTAATTACCACAGTTTAATTACCATTTTAAATTATACTAAATACAGTGCCACTTCGCTCTCTTAAATGCTACAAGATAGATTTTTTATTCTTTTTTTTATACAAAATAAGAGAATTGTAATAGAATTGTTGATAATAAAACTAAATATTGCAAGCAAATATAAATAAATTAATAAATATATTTATATATCGAGAAAAATTGGGGGTGCTGTAGTTCGACAATGCCTATGCATAAGTCGCCCTTGATTAAATATATAAATCATTGTGTTTACACTTCTCTTTCAGATTTTTTTGTTATCGCTGTTGTCCATGTGTGCTAACACTGCAAATGACAACTCTGCCATCATACGATACTAAGTTTTGCTGTGAATTGATAACTATCACATACTGTTTATCTGAGCTTTTGTATATACTATACTATAATGATTGTAAATACTTAAAGGTCACTTTGATGCCGCATAATCTAATTCTTTAGAATCGTATAATCCTGCAAAATTAAATTTTTTATCCAAATTTTATTTTTTTTGACCATAGATGGCGCTAAGTGTTAGCAATGTAAGGGTAACAAGACTTGGTAACGTACTTTTCTTAATGTCACCTTTCATCAATACCTATCATACAAAGTACATTGAAGTGATATCATCTTGACGTAACAATGAGCGATGTTACTATGATGTCACATAACCTCGATAATATAGTTATAACATTGGTTAAATCAACATTGCACACAGAAAGCCAATTGTTCCAAATTCTATGTAAATAAAAAATAAATGACGCATTCGAAAAGAGGCAATTTTAGTTCCTTCTGGGATGTTTGTTTATAATGTTCTGAAATGGCAAATGATCTATGAATATCGTAATCACTTAATACAAATTATAGATTTAGAGGCATTAGTGGAAGTGGTGTGAATAAATTTGCTTTCAGCAGTAATAGATAAAAATGAAAGAAATCAAATACCAAAAATACAATGCTCAGTTGTTCACATTTTTAATCACAATTACATAAGTATTTAAAATATTATTAGCCGGTGTACTCAGCTTTGCCTGGGAATTTCTGGCACATCATTTGTAAGAAGATATTAGTTTCTGGTTTGCGGGATTTTTTGATAACTACAAATGATATTCTGTATATTCTACCTGTAAGCAAAGCTGGAAAAAATCAAAACTTTTGGGCACTATGATGATGATGTCATGGTGGCTTATACATCATCGCACACTGACATTTCCTGATGTCATCCATTGCTACGTTGTAATAACATCATGCACTGTGAGATGCTGAGACATCATCCATTGTTACGTTGTACATCGGAACTATTGTGATGACACTCATTGCTATGTCATAATAACGTCACACTCCGACATTTTGTGACGTCATCCACCGCTATTTCATATGTCGGAACAGTTGTGACGTCACATACTGATAACATTTTAGCCTTCATCCATTATTATGTCGTAAGGACGAACTTTTTGACATCACTAATTACTATATCATAATGATGCCACACACAGATAATTCATTCATTGATATTATCATGGTCATGTCATGCTTGTGAGACCATGATGTCATCCGTACCTCACTGAGACTTCAACCACAATCAGAACAAATAGGCTGAAGGATTTAAACACATATTTCAAATTTCGAGCCCAAAATGCCCCATCCCCAAGCATTTTGAGATGTATTTTCACTTAAGACCCTATGTTATCTGCAAAGGCGGACCTTCCTCGGCGAACAGACAGCAACAGACAAACATTGCATTTTATATATCTGTACCTCGAGGACATATGACATTATGTTCAATTTAAAAAAGTTGGGCATAGAGTCATATGCCTCCGAGGTACAGATATATAGATGAATTAATGTTCATCAAATAATTGTAATATTCTTTTTATATATGATAAAAAAGGAATTATTTTATCTCTCACGTCATATCTTTCAGACATATTATTTCAATTTTTCAAATGATGTATATAAATTCTAATGATTGATTTATTACTATTGTAAAATACACAAATCGATAATTTATAATTCGTATAAAACATTTGAAGTTTTATATTTATTCAATAAAATAAATATCAAAACAGTAGAAGAAAGCAAATAATGATAATATTTAAATGAAAAATATAAAAATCAAACTGCTAAAAAAAAAAACGAATTTTTCTAGTAGCAGCATTTTTATAATCAATGTTTCTTTCAACAAATTCAGTCTACTTAGGTTTAAACATCAAAAAACCAATTAATAATAATGATCATCTATAATATAGGATAAATAGAAATTTCTGATCTATAAACCGAAATAAGTAATTTATTATCGTTAATTTATTTATTTATTCTCAAGGTGAAAAACTAAAAGAACTGGTTTCTAATTTCAATATGCCTATCACAATGCAAATGATAATAGCAATATATTTTCCTCTATAATTTATCAAGTAACTAAACGAAAAAAAAAAAATTGGAATTAAAATATCTCGAAAAAATAAAATAAAAATTTCAGCATTCAAAATTCTGAACTATTGTTTTAACTAATTACAGTATACATTATACTGTAATTTAAAAAAAATCGGCATCTCCTGAATTTCAAAATATCTATAATTTGAAAGTACAAGCTGATTTTTGCAAAAATTTGCAAATTAAAAAGTTTTATCGCTATCACTAATACTAGCAACTGAAATATTTTACTCAATTAGCAGTTAGTTAATTGAAACTGTTATTCATATTTTTAATAATTTTTAATAAGATAATCTCATTAAATAGATTGAAACTTAAAAAATGACTAAGAGCAGACACATTTCCATACACTAAAAACATAAGAAAATAATATAATAATTAAGAATATCGATTACAACAATATTTAGATACACAATATTTTGATTAATAATCAAAATAATATTTTTTGATATTTATGATATTCCACTAATATGATATCAAGAGAGAATATCTTTCTTTATAACAATATAGGTTTACAAATATTGTACTTAGAATTGATTTCATTGTAAAAATTTATAAAGTGCATGACCTGATCTAATTCTACTTTATTAATATTATTATTAAAAATTGTCATATTACACGAAAAATAAGTAAAAATAACAAAAATACGCAAGATAATATTTTTACCATTAGATCAAATTTAATCCTTTCTAAGATAATTGTAAGTTTGTCTTTTAGGAAGTAAAATCATCTTACTGTTTCATTAACAAGTAAAAGTGACAGTAAAATTGTATATTTACTGTGATTATTAAAACACATTTTCAAGAGGAAAAATAATTAATTTTAGAAAATACATATACAGTAAGATACCGCTTAACGCTTTTTCGATATAACGCGGTTATTTTTCGAATTATATTTGATTCACTTTGGAGCGATTTTTCAAACCGTTATATTCACATAAATCCGAAATCGCACGAATTTGTTGCTTTGATACCATCTCGCAATGCGTTTGATATCAGTGCAGTACATTATATAAAAAAGTCTGCTGCGGTAACAGTTCATACTTATGATTGGTCATCAACATTATTTTACAGAAATAAAAATAACAAATTATCCCATTTTAGATTTGTCGGCCAGATGGCCTAGTGGTAAAGCTTTAGCTTACCATCCTGGAGGATCCGGGTTCCCACCTCCAGTGTTTCAGGAAGGGTCCGGTCCGGGCCCGGCCCCATTGAACCCCATCCCTCATCTATCCGGGGTTGACCCCATCATGGGTGCATACCAGCCTGTGATGCACAGATTACTAATACAGATGGGACACTTGCTATACTTTCAATGGTAACTTTTCAAAATGATTTTATTGGAATTGGGATTAAGTCTATAGTCTGGGCTGAATTTTGGCATTTATGAGACTAATATTCTGCAACATGGCCATTAATTAGTTTCAATTTTGTTTTGCTGTTTTTCTTGAAATGACTGGACAAAAGATTAACAGTTTATCATTATAACTGAAAATAGATCTCGTCGAATGTAGCAGAAAGGTTAAAATGAAACCTAAAGAACTGGCTGTTAAATTCAAATCTGGAAAATCTCAAGTTTATGAAATTCTAAAACATAAGGATAAAATAGAAGAATGGCTAATGGGTAAAAGGAATTTAAATTCCAAATGTAGATTAAGAATAACAGGAAATGAAGATCTAAATTGTATTCTCTATGACTGGTTTGTTGACGCATACATATCACACCACACCACATTAATTTTGGAATTAAATAATAATTAATAATTATTTTATTAATTTATGTTATGGTGTTGCTATGTATTGGATTAATAATTAATTATTTAAATTTAAGTTAAGTTACTCCAATTCTGCAACCCAAGATTGCCTGCAGAGTTGGAATCGGGAGTCGGAAGTTTTTGGATGGAGTTGGAGTCAGATTTTTTTTAAAAGGTGGAGTCTGAGTTGGATCATTTGCCATCCGATTCTGCAATCTTGGGTTGCAGAATTGGAAGTTTTAGGTGGAGTCGGACCTTACAAATTTTAGGAAGTTAGAGTCAGATTTTTTTAAAAGATGGAGTCGGACTCAGAGTCAGATCATTTGCCATCCGACTTTGCAATCCTGGTTGCCGGACAATAATTTTCATAAACTGTACAAAAATATAATATATTATAGCACATATTAACAATATTAAAATCAGTAGAAAGTTTAAATTTTAAATGACTAAATATTATTCACAAGAATCTAATATCATGTTGTGGGACTATAATTTTCATAAGCTGTACAAAAAATTTAATATATTATATTACATATAAACAATATTAAAACAAATAGTTCCATTTGGGAACAGGGTCACACCTATTTAAACCACCCACCCAGCCATGCCTAAGTCGAGGGTAAAACAAGCGAATCGTTGCAGTTTATCACATGGCTGGTCTTTTCTACGGAGTGAATAGTTAGAGTCTCCATAGTGTCTATGGTGGAAAAATTTTTCTGATCCCTTGCAATTCCAGCTTAGACAGGTTTTACTGTATTAATAAGACTCAAAGGATAAATACAAAAATAATATTCAGGTGATAATACTAATATATTAAAATCTCTTGTGGATAATATTTGATCATTTATAATTTTTTAACCTTTTCAATTAAAGAGATTTTATAGATTTTGATATTATTATTAGATTTTAATATATTAGTAATTTAAAAAATTATAAATGATCAAATATTATCCACAAGAGTCTAATACCATGTTGCCGGCAGGGTTGCAGAGTTGGAGTCGGGAGTCGGAAGTTTTTGGATGGAGTTAGATTTTTTTTAAAAGATGGAGTCTGAGTTGGATCATTTGCCATCCGATTCTACAATCTTGAGTTGCAGAATTGGAGGTTTTAGGTGGAGTCGGAGTTGGAGTCGGACCTTACAAATTTTAGGAAGTTAGAGTCAGATTTTTTTAAAAGATGGAGTCGGACTCAGAGTCAGATCATTTGCCATCCGACTTTGCAATCCTGGTTGCCGGACAATAATTTTCATAAAATGTAATTTATGAAAATTAGTCCGGTAATAAATTATTAAATTATTGTCCGGTAACCAGAATTTGCAATCCTGGTTGCCGGACAATAATTTTCATAAAAGAGATTTTTCTGATCCCTTGCAATTCCAGCTTAGACAGGTTTTACTGTATTAATAAGACTCAAAGGATAAATACAAAAATAATATTCAGGTGATAATACTAATATATTAAAATCTCTTGTGGATAATATTTGATCATTTATAATTTTTTAACCTTTTCAATTAAAGAGATTTTATAGATTTTGATATTATTATTAGATTTTAATATATTAGTATTATCACCTGAATATTATTTTTGTATTTATCCTTTGAGTCTTATTAATACAGTAAAACCTGTCTAAGCTGGAATTGCAAGGGATCAGAAAAATCTCTTTTATGAAAATTATTGTCCGGCAACCAGGATTGCAAATTCTGGTTACCGGACAATAATTTAATAATTTATTATCGGACTAATTTTCATAAATTACATTTTATGAAAATTATTGTCCGGCAACCAGGATTGCAAAGTCGGATGGCAAATGATCTGACTCTGAGTCCGACTCCATCTTTTAAAAAAATCTGACTCTAACTTCCTAAAATTTGTAAGGTCCGACTCCACCTCCGACTCCACCTAAAACCTCCAATTCTGCAACTCAAGATTGTAGAATCGGATGGCAAATGATCCAACTCAGACTCCATCTTTTAAAAAAAATCTAACTCCATCCAAAAACTTCCGACTCCCGACTCCAACTCTGCAACCCTGCCGGCAACATGGTATTAGACTCTTGTGGATAATATTTGATCATTTATAATTTTTTAAATTTTTCAATTAAAGAGATTTTATAGATTTTGATATTATTATTAGATTTTAATATATTAGTATTATCACCTGAATATTATTTTTGTATTTATCCTTTGAGTCTTATTAATACAGTAAAACCTGTCTAAGCTGGAATTGCAAGGGATCAGAAAAATTTTTCCACCATAGACACTATTCCAGCTTATCCAGGTTTCACTCTGGCATTAAAAAAACAACATTCAATGCATTTACACTACATTATTATTGCAATAGTACATATTTTGATATATAAAAAAAATACAGCACCAAATTACTGGATTAGCCTGTATATTCTAAACCAGCCAAATTAATTAATTATTTTGCCTTCTCTAATCCCGCTAGCAGTTTTTAATACTTTTACTTTGTCCCACATAAAAGTGAGGTCATGCTCCAAAGCCCTCTGTACCAAAGCCATGTCACATTTTGCCTTCTCTAATCCCGCTAGCAGTTTTTAATACTTGTACTTTGTCCCACATAAAAGTGAGGTCATGCTCCAAAGCCCTCTGTACCAAAGCCATGTCCACTTCCCTTTTACGAATCGCATTAATATGTTCTTTAATTTGTTTTTCTATAGGATGACAAGTAAAACCTATACAGCACTCTTCTCTTCCAAGATTATGATTAAAGCACAGGACTTCATACACTCCGGAATACTTCCTGACCTTATCCTTATCATTCCATATGAGGTCGAAAACTGTGCTACTCCTTTTGAGTGCTATCAAACACCCCATATGAATAAACGATTTATCTTACTTATTTAGCTTATTATTTACTTTTATTTAATATCTAAAGTAAGAAGTATTTCAGTATTAATCATTGACATATGAGGTCGAAAACTGTGCTACTCCTTTTGAGTGCTATCAAACACCCCATATGAATAAACAATTTATCTTACTTATTTGGCTTATTATTTACTTTTATTTAATATCTAAAGTAAGAAGTATTTCAGTATTAATCATTGAATTTATTAATTCTCAAATTAATCAGTAATTAATAAAAGAACTTTTATAATAACTTTCTTATAAAGTATTATCATATACAATGGTGCCTCGCAATTCGACGTCCCACAATTTGTCAGTCTCGCAATTCAACAGTTGGTTTTGCGGGATGGTGCATGCACGTGCATGGAATTGTGTGATGTCATTTGTTATTTGTCAGTTCTTGTTGGGCTGCTTTGGTGTTTGCTGTGTTGTTGGTTTTAATTTTCAATTCTGTATTTTTCAGAAAATAAAAAATTTATGGATCTGTAGTTGTTATTATTTTCTTGAGTGAAATTTTGGGATAGGTTCAAAGAGAAGTGGACAGAGGAATAATTTAGGAAAGAAGATAACTTGATTGAGCATAGATAATATGCAGAAAGGTAGAGCAATTACAGATGTAACTCAAAAGTATGGCATTCCTAGGACAATTTGTCAATATTTTGCAACAGAGAGAGATTATGGATGCTAGGGTGTCTGCTGGAGCAATGAAGATTTCTGACAAGAATAGATCTTTAGTCAATGAAGAAATGGAAAAGTTGCTTCTCACCTGAATTAGATAAAGATAGATGAAGAGAGATCCAATGACTCAGGCAATGATCTATGAGAAGGCTATGTTAATTTTCAAAGAATTGCAGACGTAAACTCCAGGATGTACCTCAGATCAAATTGAGGAATGTAAAGCAAGTTGAGCCTGATTTCACAGATTCAAAGGTAGAACAGGATAAAGAAGACTTTATTCCTACATTCAAGGGCTAATACATTAAATGTATTATGTATAAAATAGTGCATTTTGTAATTTAGTGTGTTATACAATAATAAAATACATATAGTAAAGTAAATAATATATTGTCTCTCTCTCACTCACTAGTTAGGAGAGCGGAATGGGGGTCCAACAATAAATTAATCTATTTTTCATAGTCTTATATAGGAAATATTGTCCTACAATTTGTCAGTTTCTCAATTCAATATTAGTCAGCAACAGATTAGTGTCAAATTGCAAGGCATCACTGTAAAATGCAAACTTTTTATGAATGAATTTTAAAAACTTCTAGAATGATAAATTTTGGAATGAAATAAAATTCTTTAAGACAAGGCAAATAATAATTACACCAAATCAAATAGCAAAACATAATGCAAATTTGAAATCTGTATTATAATTTGTTTAATATTACTAAATTATATTGATATTAAATTTTTTCTATTATAAATTATAGAAGTATTCTAAAGATGATTTTCAGATAAATCCTGTTTGTTTTCTTCTTGGCTTTTAACTTAAAAAAAAAAAAGCAGGAAGCAAAGGTAAAAAAAACCCATATTATTGCCTTGATGCCTAAATGAACTTAAGGGAAAAATAGTTATCACTCATTCGTGATCATAATGGCTTTTAACTTTAAAAAAAAAAAGCAGGAAGCAAAGGTAAAAAAAACCCATACTATTGCCTTGATGCCTAAATGAACTTAAGGGAAAAATAGTTATCACTCATTCGTGATCATAACATGTAGAGTGTTATTTCAAAAATATTTTTAAATTTTTAATTAAATTTAAAAACAATTTAACATATTTCAAAAACAAAACATCAATAAATAGTTATCCTCTTAACAATACAACAAAAGATTAAGTAATATATTAATATATTATTATTATTTTGATGACAGTAACCTCAATTTTTATCATTCATTGTTTACAAATATAACCTGCAAAAAACCAGACAGTTCTTTCTCTCTTTATTAAAAATATATTTTTTTATATTTAAATTATTAAAACTAAATAATTTAAGTAAAAACAATAGAAATTTTTACAATAATCATTTAACTCAACAGATTCTATTATATTTATTCTATACCATATATTAAAAGTTTTAAAATATCTATTAAAGATATTTAATATTAGATCCATTTATCCATGAATTACCAAGCAATTAAACAAAAGCTGATCAATTTAAATTTTGTAAGAAATATCAATTTATTATATTTAAATTTAAAAAAACTAAAAAATGACTGTTAAAAATTTAAGAAATAAATTATTTATAAGGAATATATTTAGCTAAATGCAAGCATTAAATTTTCAGATTTCTAATAAAATTTATAAGTATTGACATAATATAGAGAGATATTTGAAACGTTAAAAGTTAATTTTTGAGAATCAATTATATTAACAATCAAATACAATTATGTGAATTGAAATTTATCTATATAGATAAAAAAAATAATTTAATTTAATTATAATAAAAAAAATTTAAATAAATAAAAAATTAATGAGTTTATTTTATATATATATATCTGATAACTGTTAATTAAAATACTAGTTATATCCTGTTTGTGAATTTAATCTATATAAAAATTTATAATTTGCTTGATCTGTTATTAATATATCCAATAGATTTATTACATATAAATATTAACATAATTAACTATGTACAGTTTCAGTTAAATCTGAAACAGTATTTTAATATCTGGATAAAAAATTTTTGTATACAGGCATATGTTGCTTTACAGTACTTTGCTAATACAGTGTTTATCAATTATATTCCATGTTTTTATTTTATATCTCAAAATGAAAATTATCTGCAAAACAATACTTAGATAAATATAAAAAACAAACATATAAATGGGCTGAGCACAGAGTCATTCTGAAAAGCTGAAGGTATGAGATCTGGATCCTCCAAGGTCTGTCCAACTCACATATTTCAGAGCTGTAATGAATGTGGCCCAACATAAAATCGTAAAAATCCCTAAAATATTTAGTATTATGTACTTAATGGAGTTTTTATTATTTAAATACCTATCTATATTTCTTATTTCCATTTTCTAAAATATTTCTTATTTCAGTCATTAAAACTTCTTGACCTGCTTAATGGTTTAAAAAAATTTCTGAACGAAAAGAAGTCTATTATTATTATGCTATGACATTTTTACTTATTTGTCATAGCAGATATCATATTATACATTATTAACTTTTTGCTTAACAACTATCATTAAATTAGCATATTTTGTGTGTGGCCCAAGACAATTTTTCTTCTTCAAATGTGGCCTAAGGAAGCCAAAAGGTTGGACGTGATACACAAATGGTTTAAAATACAGCTATCTGGCAGAGATTTTTAGGTCTAGCGTTATTGTGCACTTAATAATAGCATAAATATGTTTTTAGGCTTTTATATGTATTAGCAAATGAAAAATGGCTGTGGTTCACTTTAAAGCAGTGATCTGGAATGTAACCACACACGAATAATAAGGTATGCCTGTATCTTTTTATTATTATTATTATTTGACTTTTTCAAAAAATATGACTTTCTGGTCCATTTATTTTCTTACTTCAAATTTTGTTTTTTGTTTACATTCTAATTTTTGACTAGACAAGGCTAACTTACTGTAAACAAAAAAAAAAACTAAATGTAAATAAAAATTTAGACTGTTAATTAACTAAACTTGAAACATTATTTAGCTATTTTAAAGATTCTGATTTTAAATCTTAATAAAAAATGTTTTAATACTGTAGCAAAAATAATTTAAAATATTTATTAATAATTATAATTATTTCAATTTTAGCATCTTTTTGACATGTAAAAGAACAGATAGCATTTAAATTCCAAGATTCAGATCAAATCTTTGAATGTTTAAAATGATTTAAAAATATGTTTAGTATGATAAAAAATAAATATCCTTCAAATATCTATGTTTTCACATTTTATATTATTTTTTGGTAAATTAGATTTTGTAGTCTGAAAGAAAATCAAATGCTGTATTTTAAAATTTTGTTAAAATGAAATAATTGGTCAATTTAGATATGACTTCATTCTGAACAGTAACAATGATAAATCTAATTTCTAACGTAATAAAAATATTTAAGCAAAATCTTTTTAAAGCTGTAATCATTTTCTTGCAAAATTAATAATTATTAATCAAATCAGTTCAATGATTAACTAAATTTATGTTATTTCTAACGTAATAAAAATATTTAAGCAAAATCTTTAAAAAGCTGTAATCATTTTTCTTGCAAAATTAATAATTATTAATCAAATCAGTTCAATGATTAACTAAATTTATGATTTTTATATTAAATTAGTTCAATTATGACTTTATAAATTATTGTAGAAAGATATAAAAATTTTCCTGTCTTCAAAATTTACCAAAAAGTTAAGTTTTGAGACAGTTTTTCTTAACAACAGCAATAAAACATGTAAATAAAAATAAATTCAAATTACACTAAAACTTCTTAAATCAAATTTATTATTTTCAAAAAGAAAATTTTTTACATCATTAAGTTCATTCTATTCAAATGATATCATATACAGTCAAACCCTGATAAGACGCCCCCCGTTAAGCCACCATCCTCGCTGACTGCCAAGAAATTTGGCAAAACGGATCTTCCCTATGTTTATGGAATAGGCAAACCCCGATAAGATGCCATCCACCAATAGAAACGTCTAAACCAGAGCTGTCCAACTCGTGGCCCGCCACTGTAATGAAATGCGGCCCAACAGAAAATCATAAACTTCCTTTAAAACATTGAGATTTTTATGTACTTATTTTTTCCAGAGCTGTCCAACTCGTGGCCTGCCACTGTAATGAATGCAGCCCAACAGAAAATCATAAACTTCCTTTAAAACATTGAGATTTTTATGTATTTATTTTTTTTTATTTTTTTGAAATTCGCCATAACATCATCAAATATCATCATCATCACTAATAAAGAAAAAGAAATTTGTTTCATTCTTGTACTAAAAATATATAAAAAAATATTGAAATTAATGAAGTTTTTATTATTTAAATACCTATCTACATTTCCTCTTTCCATTTTCTAAAATATTTCTTATTTTAGTGATTAAAACTTCTCGACCTGCTCAATGATTTTAAAAAAATTTTGAACGAAAAGAAGTCAAAGATTATTTATGCTACGACATTCTTGCTTATTTGTCATGGTGACTATCATATATTGTACATTATTTACTAACTTTTTTGCTTAACAACTATTGTTGGAATTAGTATATTTTATGTGCAGCCCGAGACAATTTTTTTTCTCAAATGTGGCCCAAAGAAGCCAAAAGGTTGGACATCCCTGGTCTAAACAAATATTCCTTTTGTATTGTATTTGTCCTCGTTAATCTGCCAGGGGTATGCAAACTGACACATCCTGAAGTTCATCATATATATATATACAGTATTAAATGCTCTCTGGATTCATTTAGCGGGTGGGAGAGATGGAGTTAATTCCTCAAATGTGGCCCAAAGAAGCCAAAAGGTTGGACATCCCTGGTCTAAACAAATATTCCTTTTGTATTGTATTTGTCCTCGTTAATCTGCCAGGGGTATGCAAACTGACACATCCTGAAGTTCATCAGTACTGTATATACAGTATTAAATGCTCTCTGGATTCATTTAGCGGGTGGGAGAGATGGAGTTAATTAACAGTTAATCATGTGTCTCTCTAAACTTGGTTCACACCTAGGTTGTAGAAAATTTAAGATAGTAAGAACCAGATCGTTTTCATACCAACAACTTATGTGATGAGAAGTTTGTTAATGTTGCACCATGCTACATCGCTTGCAAAAGTCTCCTCTGTTATTTGTAATGCGTCAGCCATTCAATGCTGAGGTATGGAAACGATCTGGTTCTTACTAACAACTTACGTGATGAGAAGTTTGTTAATGTTGCACCTTGCTACATCGCTTGCAAAAGTCTCCTCTGTTATTTGTAATGCGTCAGCCATTCAATGCTGTAGGTGAAGTCCATTATGTCCATTTGCTTTCCAAAAACTTTCTCAGTGTTTTCTATATAGTACCGTACATACTATACTGTAAAGTACAGTTTTTTGAAATGTTAAGGTTGGATGCTAAATGTAAATGTACTGTATTTTATTAAATTTAATAAATTCGGAGTTCATTTTCATTTCTACGCCACACGTGTTTTTGATACACCGCCAACTCTGATTAACCGCCAAAATCATCCCCGAATGGATGGTGGCATCTTATTGGGGTTTGACTGTATTATTTTTATATAATTATTTAACTACATAGAATTTCAATTCAATCATTTCATCAAAAAAATGAATTTTTTGTCCAGATGATTATTTAAACAACAATTTTGATTTAAATAATATATGATAATTTCTTTAATAAAAAAAATTATTTTTATACTAGTAAAATTCGATTTATTTGTTAAAAATTATAGTGCAAGAAAAAATTGGCAATAAACTTATGTCCAAAATTAAAATTTTAGCTTTAGATTTAGTTTTATTAATATTTTATTGATAGCTCTCATCAAATTTTTAACATTTTTTTCTGATTTAGATATTTCAAAGATTATAGAATGCACAATCATAAGACAATCTCCATTTCATATCAAATTTTTAACACTTTTTTCTGATTTAGATATTTCAAAGATTATAGAATGCACAATCATAAGACAATCTCCATTACAGCAAGAAAAATTAGAAAATAAAACTTTTTAATTTGTTAAAATATTTATTATTAAATATGGAACATCAAAATCTATTTGAAATTATAATCAATGAAGAAATAAATTTTATGAAATAAATTTTTTACAAAATATCATAATTCTGTTTATTTCAATTGTAACAATATATGATAGAAAACAATCAAGTTTAAAACAGTGAACTCTCACTAGATGAACATTAAATATCCTACTATAAGCTTGTCATTAATAGCTATGGTGTAATCTAATAGTGTGCAATTAAGCTCTGTATGAGTTTTCTCTGTGTTTTCAAGCAATGAGAAGAGAGTACTTATCAAATAGTATTGTCAGTGACGAGAGGGCTACAGCAAATATCGGGTTCCTGAAAAGCACAGTGTTGTGTGAAATCGATGTTATATGATACACTCTTTATATGCAGAGCCGGATTTGCATTTTTTGGGGGCCTAGGATGAGCAAGGCTTTGGGGCCCCTAAAAATAATCATCATCTCTGAAATAACTTAGGCCTTCATTATAACTTATAACGATAAAAATTCAAATCAGCTACATCTAATTTTAAAGGCTTCTTATAACTGATATGGAACCTTTAAAATTTTACTTTTTATCTAGCACTTTAATAAAAAAAACATTTTTTTCTATTAAAAGTTTATAAAAGTTGAAAACAGATTGATAGTTTTGGGCCCCTAGGACACGGCCTAGTCGGCCTATAGATAAATCTGGCACTGTATATATGCTCATCACATGTACATGTGATGAATGTATATACTAGTTATAAGTATGTACACATACATAATTAATATTTTGTAATCTATTCTGAGATCATCAAAAAACAGCACTTTACGCAGTAAGATGATTAAAATATATTTATTTAATATCTTTCAACACTAACATTTTTTGATGTTTTTACACCATCATCATCAGGCGTTTTACAATCGTTTTCTTGTTCGAATCAAGCGATCATTACAATTATTGCATTATATTATGTGGTTACCATAGCAACTAGTTGTATTTTATTATATAGTTACCATAGCAATAGTTGTAACGATCGCTTTATTTGAACAAGAAAATGAATGTAAAATGCCTGATGATAGTGTAAAAACATCGAAAATGTTAGTGTTTAAAGATATTAAATAAATATATTTTAATCATCTTACTGTGTAAAGTACTGTTTTTTGATGTTCTTGAAGTTAAGTTTAAAGCAGTTAAAAAGTATTGTAACTATATCTATTCTGAGGTAATGTTTTCACAAAAAAAATTTCAATATCTATATTTTATCTTGTAATATCACAATCTCCAGCTAATCATGATTTATAATTTAAAGTCAAATCGATTTATAGTTATAATTTCATAGATAAATTTGTTCTCATTTTACCTGCAAGATTTCATACTTAAAAGTATCTATTAACCTGATTACGTAAATAAGTATATTCAGTACATGTACTTTTTATTCCAAAATGTTTTTCAGCTATCCATAGCTGCCTCTGTTAAAGTATTGAGACCGACTATTTGGATAGCTAAAACCTGTTTGAAGCACGCACGCACACACTTGTATATATTTTTATAAATATAATAGTGCTTTGTTATATATTTTTATGATATGAAAGCAGATAGATTTATCATTAAGTACACTTTATTGAATGTGTTTATTATTTTCTTTTATTTAGATTTTATAATAAGAAGTCTTGTATTATAAAATATGTTTAAAACATAATACTTCAATCTTATGTATTTAGTAAGATTAGATAAGCTTAAAACTTAAAATTTGCCAATACAAATTTCAATTTTAATATATTACATTTATTGAATACAAATAATAGTCCCTAATTTAAACAAAGGAATTGTTTCATGAAACCTTACGTAAGTCAAAACATATGTATGTCAAGAGCATATGTTATACAGTATGAGTATGACACAAAAATATAAACATTAAAAATAGTTATATTACAGAATAAACATCTAAGTCACATGTTACAATAGTCGCTTACTATCTTGGAGGATCCAGATTAGATATTGAATTTCACATCTCCAATTTTTTATGAAAGATTCAGGTTTGGGCTTGGTTCATTAGCTAAAATTAACCTTACATAAATATGAAACTACATATGTCAGATCTACAAAACGGATTGCCTGTATTAGTAAAATCTTATATATTTACATGTTCTTATTTCAGTTCACAAATATACATCATCATCACATCAATATCCTTATATAAGGTGCACAGCACTCAAGGAAGGAGAAATAAACTAAAAAAAAAAAAAAAAAAAGATTAAACTAAACTTAGTATAAGTAGATAAAAAAAAAAAAAAAAAAAAAATGAGAAGGAAAAATTCAAATGTAGGGATGTATGGCACCAATTAGATAGTGCCATACATCTCTATCTTTACATACTATACCAGCTTCCTCTACAATTATTTTTTTTTTCTTCAGTGCTTGCCTACCTCTTATAAACACTCTGACACCCATATTTCTTCAAATATTCATCCACTTCTTCTCTCCATTCTTTTCTTGGCCTTCCTCTCCCACATTTACCCTCCATATGTCTTGTTTTGTTAATTGTTCCTCATTCATTTGCTTCACATGATCATTTTCAAAATTGACTTATTTACTACATTATTACATTCCTTTTCACTCCACATTGCTTTAGTATTTCATCATTCAAGACAAAATCATATCTTGTCATTCCAGCTAACCTCTCAAATATCTCATCTCCACTGCATTCAAATGCTTTCTATGCCTTTCATTCCATACCCAAGTCTCACTTCTATACATCAATTTTGGGACCAGCACACACTGATATACAACTATCCTAGCAATCTTTGACAGATTCCCATTCCTTGCATATCTTGAAGTGCACCCATAACTTTTAATCCAGCATTTGCCCTTCTCAATCTCACCATCAATGTGGACCTCCCTCTCAAACATACTTTCTAAATATACAAACTCATTCACCTGTTCTAGATTCACCAATGTATGGCAATGTAATAACTTAATCAGTCATACTTGCTGTATAGCTGATTAAGTAATTTAAGTATATAGTAATAAAAGTAATTATGTATATAGTAAGCAGAGATAGATTAAATGACTTGGTTATTAAACATAAGTCATTCCTACAAAATGTTTGTAAATTGAATTCTTATTAATCAGACACAAAAATTATCATTAATTTAAATAAAAAAATATGTTTTTTTATTTAGGAATGCATTATATCTATTTTTGTACTCAAATATGCTAGATTCAATTACTTCAATAATTAACATTAATCATCACAATACAAAAGCATTTTGTTGCTAAAAGCCCTTAATAAATACTTTCATACAGCCAGCCAACCAGCCATTCAACTCATTAGTTGGCAGGCTCTATGAAAGCATGCTAGAGAACCAGAATCCACATACCCTCACTTTCAGAATTTTTCACAAAGATTTGGATTAATTCACCGATCTTCATTGCCCAATCCTACAAAGGTGGCTAAGGCTAACCCATGGTGAGTGCCAGAATAGTAATCTGGTAAAAACAGCATAAAAACTTAAAATCTAATAAAACTGGATATAGTAATACCCCATTTAACATACACTTGCTTAACATATTTTCGGTATAATGTAAATTAATTTTATTATCCATCCTCAGTATTGAGGGGATTTACCAAAAGCATTTTTATAGTTTGGGAAAATTCAATCAAATTAATTTCTTTAAATAAATAAAATTTTTTTTAATAACACAGTTTAAAATAGAATTTTATAATATATAAAAATTTAAAGATGCTACAAAAAAAATGAATTGTAAAATTACATGATCCTTAACATGTTAGAGATGTAAACATGATAGAGGACTTGCAATATGGAATGTCAGCTTTTATTTGAGAAGTTGAAATACGAACTAATGTTTACTATCAAACTGCTTAAACTTTCTAAATCACACATTTAAAATAATAGCACTAAACACAGTATAGTAGAACTCCTCTTTAATATCAACATTGTACTAACGTTTTCAGTGCATCTACACCCTCTTCAAGCGCATCCCACACTACAATCGTTTCAAAACCAGAGATCTGAACATCGTTGTCATAGCAACCCCCTATTTTTCTTAGAACAAGCTTTGTTTACATCATGCTTCCCACCAGCGTTACATCATATAGAAATACCTTCTCAAAACTACAAACTTTTAATCAACAACACTAAAACATTACTTATAATTAAACAAACACATCATCATCCTCCAACACAAATAACTCTTTACATTATACAGAAATACCCTACTACGACTACAAACTTTTAATTATTAACACTAAAAAAACATTACTTATAATTAAAGATTAACACATCACCATCCCCGACACAAATAAATATTTACACTCATTAGGAACCATTAAACTAATATTCACCTTCCGTTAATATTAAGTTACTAAATCTGTCAGGTCACTAAAGTCTTAGAGTCCTCTAAAAATCCTTTAAATAACTTTAAGCCTTTAAAGCACCTTAAAAACAACACTCTTCATCTAAAGCTTTTTAAGTTCTACGATCCCTCTGCTTATTTATAGCCTACTTCCAAGCCAGGGCTGGCTCCCACGTCATTCTGTCATTAACTAGTACTTCCATTTCCCTCCTCCTTAATATTTCCAACGACTCCATTATCACCAGTTGCATATGCTTCTGTATTGGTTTAACCACCTCCGTCTCATCCCATTTCACCCTGGCAGTGGAGGCCTATGCTCTTGCTATAGGCCTCCACTGCCAGGGATGACTGTTTGAGGTACGTAATCTATGGGAAAAATTATAATTGGTTTTCAAGAAATTTTTGATTTGTTCATATGTTTTTTAAATTGTAAATTCTTACATTAATAATTATTTCTTTAAGTATTAAACATTAAAATCTTTTATAAAGATTTATAATAGATAGAAGGGGCAGAGAAAGTGGGTCTAAGCCCATAAAGATGAATCAATAAAGAGGGCTTGCCCGGCATGTAAACACATTCACTTTCTTCAAGTCAGCTGCTTGGCACCATTCCAAATGCAGAGCGGTGCTCTGCATAAAGGCGTATTCCCACTTCAGCTGCACTGCCGCAGGCTGAAGAGTCACAAACGCTGATATACCCAGTATTCGTTCCCATTCAATGATTCAATTAAGCATTTGTGATAAACAACTGACAATATTACACTTAAAAAGCAGGCACTATAACTTTTGGCAACACTGGAGCAGCCACCTGCTTGTTTCAGCTCTTCAAATAGTGGCTATTCAAGTCATATATAGGTAGTAAATAGCAAGCACACTTACATTTCATTCCAGTTACACATTTCAAGTATTTCATCTCCATTGCACTCAAACACTTTCAAGTATTTCATCTCCATTGCACTCCATTGTTACACAACACTTTCTATGTCTTTCATTCCAAATCCAGGTCTCACTTCCATACATCAATGCTGGAACCAGCACATTTTGACATATAGCCATCCTAGCAGTCTTTGACAGATTCTTATTCCTCACATGCCTACAAAGTGCACCACATCCCAATATTTCAACATCTCAGCTATGATCCCATCCATAACAGGATTCTTCCACATTTCAATTGTCCAATCACACTCATAACTTCTTCACTAATTTGCTCATCATGCTCATATTCACTCATAATATTCATTCTGATTTCCTCATTCCTTTCATTCAATTCCTTTCTCCAATAGATTTGTAAAGCTCATTCTCTCCATCTATCAATTTCCTTAGATTCATTCTACAGCATTCTACCATTTTTATCTTTCATACCATATACACTCATACTTTGTTCCTTCTCAAATTTCTCATATACTTCCAAAATATTCTTTTATTCTCTTCAAAATCATTCTACAGTTTCTCATCTCTTTCTCTTGCCACCCTCTCTTTAATCTCTTTCATTATCTTTGTACATTCTTTCTTACATTTTTTTTATATTCATTTGATTTCATATTTCCATTTAACATTCCCAAATATACTTTCTTCTTCTCAGCCACTGCATGTGCCACCTCATCATTCCACTAATGCAGTGTCTGCCAAACTTTTTTACTTCATGGCACACTGGAGGAGGGGAATTTGTTTTGTGGCATACCAAATAAAATTCTAAAAAAATTTATTTTATTAATATGAATCAAAATATTATTATTATTATTATTATAGGAAATCGGCCAAACTTTTTTACTTCATGGCACACTGAAGGAGGGGAATTTGTTTTGTGGCATACCAAATAAAATTCCAAAAAAATTTATTTTATTAAAATTATATAAGTAGGTAATATAAATAATAATTTTATTATTAATAGAAGGATGTGCTTGATTTTGAGAAATAATTATATCAAGACATGGCTCTAAATTAGATAAACATATATGTAATTCCTCATTTACCATCAGTAATTGTTCCCGTTGTTTTTTAATTTCCATAAGAGCTGAGAAACCTAATTCACAAAAATACGACGATCCAAACGACAACAGGGATTTAATGGCTGTAGTAGCTAATCGAGGATATTTATTCCAGAGTGAAATCCAAAATGCTGACAATTCTAAAACAGATTGTAAAGCTTTGTACACAGGGTCATTTCTCAAGTCTGTTAAATTTTCTTTTTCTGTTAATGTCAGGTTTATATCCTGCTATTTTGCAAATTTTATTATCATATAGATTCGTAGATGGACTGAATTTTATGACTGAGAAACGGTCGGACTGTATTAAATATTTTTAAATTTTTTGCGGCACAGTAGTGTGCTGTGACACACTATTTGGAAGACAATGCACTAATGCATAGCCCTTCTTCCTACCTATTTTAAACTTCACCAACCACTTCTCTTGCAACACTCACTACACACTCCTTTTAAAGTGTATTCACACATCCTCCACATTGCATATATTCTCATCCACTCAATCCAGCTTTTCACACGTCATCTTATAAATCTCTCACTTCACATGCAGATTGTCCACTTTCACTTGCATCATACTTCTTTTGTCTTCCTTACATTTCTTCATCCCCTCAGTAGATTCATCTCAGAAATCACCAGATAGTGATCTGAACCTATCTCTGCACTTCTCATCACTCTTTTGTATAAAACCTTCCATCTCAATCTTTCATCACAACAAATTAATTACAAATAGAAGTCAAAAACAGCACTACTAGCAAGCACAAACACTTTTTTATTATGGTAATGGACTAATGTAGGGCATGGTTTATTCTCTTTGCTCTTTATGTAAATTTTAAGTGTCTTATGTATGCTTCTAATCTAGTTATGTCTTAATTATTACTATATGTAATTTTGTTATGTCCATTTAACATTATATAATTATCTATATTATTTTTATTAAGTTTATTATGATTATAATTTTCCCTTGTGTATTTTTGCCCGTATTATGTTTGAATATTGTTCTAAGCTTATTTGAATATTGTTCTAAGCTAAGCTTCCGAAATTGTATATTTTTGCTGTATAATATTTAAATTTTGTTCTAATGACAAGGAACCCTTAAAATTTTATACTATCTATCTAGCACTTTAATAAAAACCCATTTTTTTTTCTTATTAAAAGTTTATAAAAGTTGAAAATTGATTGATAGTTTTGGGGCCCCTAGGACACAGCCTAGTCGGCCTATTGGTAAATCCGGCCCTGGGTATATATTTTTAATTAATTACACTCGTTTGATTTCTTTCATGGCTCTCCCGGTGTATTGATGAATGGCTTTGTGCTAAAAAGGTATTTGAGACAAAACTTTCTTTAACCTTCTTTTAAAACAAAATTCCAATAGTCAGTCCCCATTGTCATTAATTCTGAAATCACCATATTTCTCAATCAATCCTTTCACTCCATCTCTCTCCACACCAGCTCTGCTATTCAAATCTCCAGCCGTAATCATTTGCTCAGTACTATGACTCATTTATTGCATCATTCAAGTCACACCTGAATTTATCTTTTTCATTCTCAATCATACAATCCACAGGAACATATACTGCTATCAGAAACACTGTCTACAATCATTTGATCAGTACTATGACTCATTTATTGCATCATTCAAGTCACACCAGAATTTATTTTTTTCATTCTCAATCATACAATCCACAGGAACATATACTGCTATCAGAAACACTGTCTACAATCCTAATTTCATCCTTACCCATATTACTCTGTCATTCGTGCACCTGTATTTTAACATGCACATTTTTGTTCTCATTCATCAGCACACCCACACCACTTCTTGCTTGATTATCTTTCATCAATTTCCACAATGTTATTCCTTATGCACTCAAATGCTTACCCTGTTCACTCACACAGAGTATTTCCAGCCTATATTTACACATTTCATTCACAAGTTTTTGTTCATTTCCTTTCACTTGTCTATTCACATTCCATAACCCAATCTCTATTCATACTTCTGTTTCCATTCTTATTGTCCTTTATCCAGTTCAGTTTTAAATCTGTGTTTGACAATCTGGTTTTCTTTCCTTTGAGCTTTGAAAACCATAGTAAAAATTTCACCATGTTGATGGTCAGCCAAACAATAGTATTGTCTGGTGGAGAGGCTGCCCTCTTGATGTCCTAGACAACCCCAGACTTCTAACTTTTGGCTATTTTGGCAAAGTTTAACTACTGACAGCCCAGAAAGATTACTGGAGCATGCAATTCTCTTACCACATAAAGGTGTGGGTCGAAAGGGAGTTAATTTATATATAAATACCCTAAATATACTGGCTTTCATAAATTAAGAAACAAAAAAAATGCAGATAATTTTTTAAAAAATAGCTGGATATTCACAAAATTAATGTATATTACATAGAGTGCAATGCTGAGTAAAAATAAAGTATGTAAATTATGTTTGTGTTCCTTTGTATTAGCTGCATCATAAAATTTGCTGTGTGACAGTTTTGCTCACAAATTTGAGTTTGAGGTGTAAAAAAAGAAAAATCCAGATTGTAAAATTTTAGAAAGTCGGCCTATTGGTAAATCCGGCCCTGGGTATATATTTTTATTTTTCGATAAAATGCCAATGAAAAATTCATTAAACAACTTCGAGAAAACTACTTGCTTTAAACCAAATAGAAGTCAAAAACAGCACTACTAGCAAGCACAAGTATGTATGGTATATTTGTTCAATGGCACGTTATCCTATGGGCAAAAAGGGCAATTGCAAAGTTCCCAAATCAATATTCTCTAAATTCATAATACAAACCATAAGGGAATTTTTAATCCAAATAAATCTAATCATCATGCAAATTTTTCCCTTGAGTATAATGGATTTTAACGAATTTAAATAATTTAAGCAAATTTTAGTGCCAAAAAATTAATTTTTTCTTCCGATAAAATTATGTTAAAATTCTAGTTTAATTATTAATTAATAGATGGCGCCACTCATTGATTAAATAATTAAATATTCCGATATATTGATTAAATATTCCGATTATGAGATGGCGCTAAAATTAGTTTAAATTATTTAAAATCGTTAAAATCCGTTATATTCAAGGGAAAAATTGGCATGATGATTAGGTCTCTAAATTCATTTTTGTAGTAAAAAAATCGGAAATTTAATTTCTGTCCCATATTTGAGGACCCTAGATTGCAGGTGTGATGCAGGCATATGGCAACATATGAAATATGTTCCCTGCTCCAAGGTGTTTATATTTCATAAACATTTTGGCACATGGTAGAGCGCATTGCTGTGTACAGATCAGCCCTATGTGACTACCCTATCCCGTAATGTATTTTCTATGGGACCTTACAGTCTCATTCCACCCTGTATTCTACTGATGAAACAACAATGAATTTTTTGATACTATAGAGTCAGAATGTTCTGCATTAACAAACAATAAAAATTATAAGTCAGACAAAGGGAGAAAAGGCAAAAGAAAATTACATTTTGATGAGAAAAGGGACGTAGATGAGGATGTGCAATTTGTAGGCAAACAAGAATTTATAGCGAATTGTTTGAATGTTATCTGCGATCAGTTGGTATCAGATTTTGATGAGAAAAGGGATGGAGATGAGAATGTGTAATTGACAGGCAAACAAGGATCTATAGTGAATTGTTTGAATGTTATCTGCGATCTGTTGGTATCAGACATTCAAAGACGTGTTGAGTCTTATCAAAATATTTTAAATTATTTTGCCATATTAATAAATATCAACTTATAATAAATGTATGATACTGAAGAGGGACCGGAGATTGGTCCGAAAACATTATACCATAATAAAAAAGTGTTTGTGCTTGCTAGTAGTGCTGTTTTTGGTTTTTGTTATTCGGTTTTTGGAATATGTATGTTCTATTTTATTATATTCTGTTACTGATGGTATTTAACTAAATGTATGGTACTGAAGAGGGACTGGAGATTGGTCCGAAAACATTATACTATAATAAAAAAAAGTGTTTGTGCTTGCTAGTAGTGCTGTTTTTGACTTCTATTTCATTAAACAATTTACTTTTTTTGCAAAAATAACATTTATGATTTTAAATTTATGTATTTTATTTATGCTTAAAATATGCTCAACTTTTATTTGGCCATTCCATTGTCTAATGTGCTCATTTGTGTATATTGAATTTAAATATTACTGCAATTATAGTATTCAGTTTATATGAAAATTTTTTTGACAAATTAACTGTGTAAGGACTAATTACCAGTATATTTGTTAATTTACAATCAAAATAAAATATAAAATTACTACTATATGGTGGAAAACTACAATGAATAACAATTATTTTATATTAATTTAAATTTACAATTCAAAACAAAACAATACATACAAAACAAACACCATTTAGTAAGAAAATCACTTTTACTTAAAAAATTAAAATGCAATAGAGAAAAAATTTTTGCATTTTGATATATAGTAGGTTGAACTTTAGTTTTCTTGTAATTTGCATAACTTCTAAACAAATAACTGCATCATTAAAATATCATACATAAATGATGTCATTACTAACTGGTAAGTATTCAAAGTCATTTATTCACATTACAATATTGTTAATGAAAAGTGAATAAAAATACAATAAACAATTTAATTGTGACACACATCTTCAGAATCAATGAGGTTAAGCCTATTTGCACTACTTATATCCAGAAAAATCAAATTATTATTATTAAGAAATGTTTTTGACTTACATTAAAGATCAGTCTCACTTTACATACAAAAATTCCAAAATTAGAATAGAACATTTGTTCTGATTCTAACATTCAAATTTAATGTGCTGCATCAACAGCACAAAAAGAACACAATGAAACTGCTTTATCTTAATGTTGTTGTTTTTTTTTTTTTTTTTAGTACTTCTGCAGTATCTGGTATTTAAATACTTACAAAAATATTAGATAATGTACAATGTATATCCATATATTTTTAACAAAAATATTATAAAGAATTGATAAGATAATGATCTTTGTTAGGAACAAATATGGCAGGTTGCACTGCTGGCAGAATGCACCCAATGGCTCACTATTGAGCCAGCAAATTTTACTATCTTCAAAAAATTTTCCTATTTTTGACTGATGTGCATAAACTGTTCTCTCCTCCTCCAGAAATTTTTTCAGAAAAAATTTCTTGGTTTATACAAGAGCATATATGGCAGTTTACAAGATGCCACATTCATTCCACAACAATTTCCCACCACTACTTCAACTAATATATACTTCAGCACCTTACCAGTGATTTCATCCAAGCTAGTGCTCTTACCATACTTCAATGTACCAACTTCATTCACAATCTCTTCCACACTGATTTGCCTTCATCTTACATTTATCCACTATATTTATTCTATTCTTATTGCTCTCTCCAATAGGCTTGAAAAACTTATCAACTATTTCAAATTTTTCTATCATTATTTTGCCTCTTCCTTTTTCATACCACACACACATCTTGTTCCCTCCTCAGATTTCTTACATACTTCCAAAAAATTTTTTTACTTCTTTCAAAAATTATTCTGCAGCTTCTCATCACTTCTTACTTTCACCAACATTAAATATTTTTTCATGCACTTCTTATACTTAACCATAATCCCATTTCCATTTTTAACATTCCCAGATATGCTTTCTTGTTCTCAAGAACAGCATATGCCACTCCCATCAATCCATTTTGCATTTCCCTATTTTCTATTTATTTTTGCTTCACCAACCACCTCTCTTGCAACACTCACTGCACACATTAAAATGTGTCCATATATCTTCCATATTGCATATAATCTTTTAACCTAGGTTTCTCACATTTTTTCTCATGCATCTTTCATTTCACTTGCAAATCCTCCACTTTTACCTGCATCTATAATTAATCCTTCTTAAAATTTCATCCATCCTTTGATAAGATTCATTTTCTAGCTCACCAGATAGTATTCTGAACTTATTTCTGTTATGTCCACAATCTTCTCACCATACATAATCAAGTTTAATCATGCTCTTCTGATCTTTTACACATCTCTCAGGTTACAGATGAATACCTTCTGCTTGAATAAAGTATTTTTATTCAAGTAGAAATTTGTGTCAAGGGTCAAACTGATCTTTCTTGGCATAGATCTCTGTCACTTGCACTTGTCATTTACTCAAGAACTATCATAATTCCCAACTGATCCATCCATATCAATCTTCCCTATACCAACTTTGCTATTCAAATCACCTGCCATGATATTTACTCAACACATCATTCAGTTTGTACCAGAACTTTTCTTTCCACAACAATTTCCCACCACTACAACTTTTTCACTCTCATTATAAATCACTTATAAGAGCATATTAGAGCAACCAAAAATATATTTGCAGGTGGAATTTTATTACCACTGTCATCATTTTGTATTTCATACACTTTTAAACTAGCATACATTTCTTCATTCTTTCATTCATAAGTACACGCATGTGCACAACAGTTAACAGTTAACACATTGCAAATTTTAATCATAATTTGAATCTCATAGCTCAGAATTTTCTATAATGTTAATCAGATATAGGTTTTCCAAACAAAAACTCAGATTATTCAAAAAGTTTAAATATAAACAAACAAAAACAAACCCAACTTCTTACATACTATAATCATATCAGACCATATTCTCATAATATTCTCTGCATATAAAAATGCATAACTTTTTTGAGATGTCTCACTCATATATACAGCATATTCAGCCAATAAAGATAGTCCTTGATTTATAATGGGATTTGGCTCAAACCCCCACCAATGTAAGTCAGAGCAATCATAAGTCAGAAATGCTCAAAAATTATGAACTGCCCACTCCCAACATTTACCATTATATTCCACTTTATCATAATAAACTTGACAAACACGAAAATACAAAGATGAGATGATCAATGGTCTGATATACAAAAAGTATCCTTTTGGAATATCAGACCATTGATCAGGGACTTAAACACTGTCAATTATATTGACCAATCACATTTTATCAATGACATTGTCGTCATAAGTGTAAGCAATAAGTCAAAGATTACCTATATGTGCACATTTCACAAGTTCTTGTTTACTATCTTTTATTCATTTGTTTAAATTCCACATTATATTTTTTTTTTCAATGTGGAATTTAAACAGGATATTATACAGATCATTAGAGCAAGAAGGCTAAGAAGGGCTGGGCATGCAGCAAGAGCAAAGGAGAACAGAGGAGTGTGCAGAATCATGAATGGCCAACTTAATGGAAAAAGACCAATTGGAAGACCACCTCTCCGATGGGAAGAAGGAATCATAGGGAATCTTAAGGAAGCAGAACTGGATGGGGAACACTGGAGGGAGATCTCCAATTCATTCTATCCTGTGACATCTGCTATTAAGGCAGTCATAGGCCTCTGCGGCCTGTAGAACCAGAGTGAGAGAGTTTAAATTCCACATATCTAATGTCCGTTCATAATTCAGTTTCTATTCTTGACATTCTTTATTCAGTCCAATTGTAATTTCACATTTGATAATTTTTAACTCTCAAGGTGAAGTCAATCATGATAAAAAAATTCACTATACTGATGATTAACCAACAATGGTATATTCTGGTTCCAGATAATCTCATGTACATCTCAGTACTCTTAGTAGTCCAATTTTGTCTCAATAATAACAGTCCAGAAAGATCATTAAAGTATACAATTCTCTCTTGCTATGTAAAAATATTGGCCAAAAGGTAAATAATTAAACAAACTCTAAATTATCAGAAATATTTTATTCTATATAATAATAAATATTTTATGTATGGCTTTATTACTTAGCTTTCCTTCAGCCTTTGTTATCAAACATAGAGCAGTCCCTTTTCTCAAAAGCTGTCATTTTTTTTCTTCAATAGTGAACAGAAATAATAAATAATTTGTTTTGATGGACATTTTTTATCACAAATTATTCTATTATAATGTCTTATTTTTGAATGTAATTATAAACACAGTAGAACCTCTATATTCAGAATTAATTGGTTCCTGAGTGTGTTCTGAATATTGAATTTTCTGAATATTAGATCATTTTTTTCCATAGGAAATAATGTAAACTGGATTAATTCGTTCTGGACCCAAAAAGTTACTTTTCACAAACCATTTTTTTTAAGTCAGAATACTGTTTAATTAAACTTATTTTATAAGTTTAAACTGTTTACTGTTTAATTAAACTTATAAAATAAGTTTAATTAAACAGGCAAGAAATCAAGTACAAGCAAGAAATCATATACAGTAATAATAATAATATTATTATTATTATTAACAGTAATAACATATACCAAATAAAAATGAAAAATTTAATACAGTACTGTATATACTGTATAAATCTTCTCTTTTTTCTGAGGAGTGATGATGGTGTGTGGAGAAAGATTATTGTTTGGAATTGCTTCTATTCACTACAGCAATGTTAGGATGCCATTTCTCCACTATGTTTTGTATTTTAGCCCAATGAAAAAACAATTCCTTAATCTCTGCAGTTGAAATCCTGGCTGTTTTGTCGTCATCATCTGAAGAAAGCAACTCAGTTACAGTTTCTGCTTGCTGCTCCTTGTGCAATGCTTGCAGGTCTTCTGTGATGAGCTCCTGTTTATGATCCTCCAACAACTCTTCTACGTCTTTATTGTTCATCTCTAATCCTGAGTGCCTATTTGCACAATTTCATCAACCACATCTGGTTCTAAACTCTCATCATTTCTGACTTCCACACAATCTGGCCACAATTTCTTCCAGGCAGAGTTCAATGTCCTCAAAAATCACTGTATAACTGCCTTGCTTTTTCACAGATTATTAATTCTGAAACACTATCACCAGCCAATTGTTTTTCGTTAATCCATACTAACAAAAGCTTTTCCACGTCCTCAATTGGCTGTATCCTTTTTTTGGGAAGAATTTTAACTCCCTTTGCCATATTAGCATTTTTTATTGCATTTTTATTTTTTATAATGGAAAATATAGTTGATGTCGACATGCTATATTCTTGGCTAGGTCAGAAAGATGATGTCCATTTTCGTATTTTAAAATAAGTTCCGTTTTAATTCAATGGTGGTTCTCACAGCCTTTCTTTTAGATTTTCTTTCTTCACTTTCTATGATCATCTATTTCTGATAATAGAGTATACAGTATTTTAATAAAAATAATGCAAAGCTACACAAAAAATAATCACAAAACACAATGACGGATTCTCAACTGCCAATAAACAAGTGTTGCTAGAAAATTTATCTACATATTTGCAAAAAATTACTACTTAGAAAGTAGCCCAAAGATCGCAAAGTGAAAAAAGTTGCCCAAGCTGGCAACTTGAGAACTACTGATATTTTCCGAATATGGCGATAAATGCAAATATCGATACAATTTTCCTTCAAAAATTTTTTCCGAATACTGGATTTTACGAATATAGGTATGTCCAAATATAGAGGTTCTATTGTAGTATAATAGCATATTGTATAAATATATATGATGTTTTTGATCAGTATTCGGTACACATCATATAAATAGAATGAATTCATCTCATAAGTGAATTAAATATTTTTTGATTATTATACCAAATAAATCTGTCAAAACTCTAAACTCTTGAATAGTTATAGATCATTAGTTTTTGTAATCTGGCCACAAAGATTCTCTTTTTTAGGGAGGAGACTGATGTTATAATTTAGCTTTTATTGTTAAGTTTTTTGGATGAGAATCATAAGATATTATAACAATAACTTGTTATCACACAATTAATTTAAACTATTAATTTCTGAAAACAATATATAAACATACTGGAATACTTCTTACTTTAAATGGTATATTGAATAAAAGTAAACAAAAAGCTAAATAAGTAAGATAAATCGTTTATTCAAAGCTATCCATGTAGTCTGCCTCAAATTGTAGATTTTGATTTAATATTTAATGGTTTACTGAATGCATTAATAAATGCATATAAAAAAGAAGTGAAATGTAATCATCATAAAAGTGTGGAACAATAATTAATATTTGAGATTTTTACATTAAAAGATTAGATTATAGGACTAAATCCTAAATCTTAGGGAAACATTTTACCCATTTTTCTTTGTGTTGAGTTCGGAAATATACTCCTGTTATATTTTATTTTAAAACTCGCATCATAATTTTATGTGAATTAGGTATACCGTGAATTATATAATTTGAAAAATTTCTACAATAATCCTTAAAACAATAGCTTCAACTTTAAATATTTAATTAATTATTCGTTATATTCATAACACACAGCTATATTGTTATTTAATATTAAATAAAATTCTATAATGTTCAAAACTCATCGAGGTTATCAGAAATGAGCACATGAATTACGTAAATATATTTCTATGTTTTATCACTAGTCGAATGTAAAGAACTGCGGAAATATAGACTCTTGTTCAGAAACAGAATTATTAAATTTTTATTACAACACTTTATTAAATATATAATTCAGACATTATTAATAAGGTAACCAATGAATTTAAATGAATTTTTACCTTCTACAACTCCACAAACGAAACTGTGATTAGCTTGATCAACGTCAGCAACTGTATTAGACGTTTCCTCCGCCATCTTGATTACATATAACAAGAGACGACTAGATTTCACTCGTTAATGAAAATAAAGGCAGTATTCTATATAAAAAACGTATGGAATGATATCATTTAAACTATTATATACATAAATTCATATAAAAAATTCTGTAATTCATTCTGAAAATGGAATTTAGTTCAAACGTCTAACGGCGCCTACACAGCTCCAAGCTATCAGATACCAATGACGTAATATTGAAGGGTTTTTTTTTACTAGATAATTTTGAAGTGGTTTTAGAAAATATTCCATCTCATATTGTCAAATTAAAAAAGGAATAAAAATTTGATTGCTCAATTAATATTTATTTTTGAATTAATTATATCCAAGAACTATTAAGCGTTTTGAAATATTGGTAATATTAAAATATTTATTCTCCAATGTCTATGTAATATTATAATCAGACATTGTAGATTATTGATACAATATTAATAAACTGTTCGAGTTTAAGAATAATTTTACTAAAATGGATGAATGAAAGAATATTTATAAAAGATCTTCTATCGAAAATCGACAATAAAGTTTTCGGAAATGGAATATCAAATATCACTGAAAATGTCACTAAAATGGATGAATGAAAGAATATTTATAAAAGATCTATCGAAAATCGACAATAAAGTTTTCGGAAATGGAATATCAAATATCACTGAAAATGGAGCGGATATGGGCGACTATGTGCGCGATCGCCCATATCCGCTCCATTAAAAATCATCCATGATCGATGTATATGATGTATATTCATGGAATTAACAGATTCTTTTGACTCAGCTGGTGAAAGGAAAAAATAATTCGAAACTGACTATTGGAAGTTTTCCGATAACAAATGCAGGAATATGAATATCATTTCAGGCCTGTTTTTAAATTCAACACACTCCACCAGTGATGTAAACCATGTTTGTTAAACTGTTTGTAAATTCACCAGTGACGTCACTAGTGTATTAACTCACCACATCAACCATAGTGTGGGCGAGTTCCAAACCTCAACAGTAAGTCATCAGTGATTAGTCTCTTTTGACGTCAGAAATAACTCAACATCAGTTTGTTTCTAGAACGACTTGCTGAGTGTGGAGATAAGATGGCGGCTAACATGGTGATGAAGAAGACAATAATGAATGTTATAACTTCATTACCGTCATTAGAAAGCACTAAAATTTATTTGCCAGTAAACAACGATGATGATAATGATTTATAATGGTCTTTAACTTTTAAAATCTTATCATCTAATAGGAAGTACTTTTTCCGCGACGTTGGATAAACGGTGTAAGCCGGTGTCAGCACTCTCATCACGGTTCAGAATCGATTACTGTGATGACCGTTTGATGAATTCAACACTGATTAGTCTGTTGAGGTTTGGAACGCACCCTATTTGTTTGGTTGACTCTGGTGGATACAGATTTTGACGTCATTTTTTAAGATGGCTGCTTCCATACGAAAAATAAATCTAAAGATTGGAGAATCAGTTTATACTCTGTCTGTTATTAGTTATACAACAGATATTTTTTTGCATTTGAAAATATAATTTCCTATATCGGTATTAAAAACTGACTAGAAACAGTAGATAAAATAACATCCAAACAGTCAGCCATCTTGATGTGCATGTGTTGAATTTAAAAACAGTTGCTTTAGCATCCACCGATGGATTGTTATGACGTCATTTTTGATGTACATCAGCAGTGGCGCCGAGAAGGCGTGGAAGAGGATACAAATTCCCCGGGCCCGTAGAAGATTGAAAGGCCCGAGCTGCTTCCTAACAATAAGAATTTATTATATATGTAGAGCCCAAAACCTGGTTCGTACCGGGGCCCGGGATTTCTCTCGGCGCTACTGTACATCAGGGATGGAGAGTGTTGAATTTAAAAATCCTCCCATTCAGAAACTAAACTAATATATTCAAATTTTTAAAGAATAATTTGCGAATCGAAAGGAAAAGCTAAAGATATGTCTAGATTCGCTAACAAAAATTAAAAATTCCAACAAAAAGTTTCTATCACAAGCAATACAGATATATAAGAATATGAAGAAAAGAAAACAAAGGATATAAAGTTGACGGAAGCTGAAAATCACTACAATTCCGTTTCTAATACAGTTGCACAGTTTGATTTTAAGGAAGCCAAGAAATTTCATAAATATTTGGCTGAAAATTTAAATATGAATTCTTATATCGCAAAATTAATACTGCTGATTACCAATAAAATATTTTCTAATTACTATGCAATCAATGGAAAAATCGAAAAATTGTTTTTACAATATTTTATATTACTGTTTTTTAAATTAGAACTATATTGAAATTCATTTATAGAAATATTGTATATTGTATACATAAAAAAGATTATAAAATTCATTGTACATTTAATTTGATGCTAGTATTTCATCTTTATGTATATGTTTTAAAATTAAAAAAATTGAAAACAATTATATTTAATATAAGTAACGATATAGGTTATACACGAGCAATAATAAAATAATTTTAGTAATTTTATGGTACCTTTTAATGTTCATATTAATAATATAAAACTGAGAAATAGTGGATATTGTATAATAGATGACGCCACTTCCTAAGCTGTTGATAATTAAATGATGATTCGAATAAAATCCATAGTAAAGAAGAAATCCTTACCATAGCTTGCTCGCTACTGTGAAAAGGCATCGGATTATAAAAGATAGAAATTACTGGGATAAGTTAATTTTAATAAAGCCGTCATATCGCACATAGCAGCTTTACTAAAATTACTATATTATAGTAAAGAAGAAATCCTTACCATAGCTTGCTCCCTACTGTGAAAAGGCATCGGATTATAAAAGATAGAAATTACTGGAATAAGTTAATTTTAATAAAGCCGTCATATCGCACATAGCAGCTTTACTAAAATTACTATATATCTAGCGGCGGTAATTTTTAGAGCCCATCACAGACTGGCCAACACCATGAGGGTCAACCAGATGATTAAAGGATGAGGTTCAAAGGACCGGATCTGGAACTCTTCTGAAAAATCTGGATATTCCAATGATAAGCGAATGTTTTATCTTGCAGCCATCCGCTTGGCAAGATCGATGGGTTGGGCCTGGTATCCTCGTATAAATTTTTCAGTGGATGGGTTATGAATTCGATATAGGTCTTCTAGATGCAGCGGAAATATTTCCACATGGCCAGTCATTTCGATTCTTTTCGCATTTGTCTATTTCCAACAAGTGCTCGATATTTATTGTTTACAAGTATTAGACTTGTATAATTTTATCATGTACCTTGTTTTATATGATGCTTATTTATGTATCTATTTTTATGAAATGCTAATAAATTTTTGGTGCTGGTGCTCATGATTTTTTTTGTCAACAGATGATGCCACATTCCATTCTGTAAGAATAGAGTATTAAGTGACGGAGAGAAACAAGCCCTTCCATAGGCTGCCATCCTGCGAAGGGGTCAGCCGGATTGTGAGGATGGGTATCGATGGGCCGGGCCCGGACCCATGATAAGTATTTTCAAGGGGTGAAAAGGCAGAGTGGAAAGAGGAAGCGAAGAGTTTCCAGAGTGGAAAGCCGAAGTGTTTCCATACGGCGAATCCGGCCGACGAATTAGCCGGATTGTAGAGATCAGCCTCATATGAAGAATGAAGTTAAATGGGCTGGGATTAAATTCTTTCTGAAAAAAACTCTAAGTGAAGGACCTGGGAATTGAATTTGATCCTCCAGGATGAAAACACACCACGCTTCCATCTTGGAGGATCCATGTTCAATTTCCTACACTTCTACGCTTAAATTCTTTCTGAAAAAAACTGTAAGTGAAGGACCTGGGAATTGAATTTGATCCTCCAGGATGGAAACACACCACGCTTCCATCTTGGAGGATCCATGTTCAATTTCCGGATCCTACACTTCTAAATCTTTCAGAAGTCGGAGGCCGGCGTTGAACCCATCCTCCATCTGACGGCTAACCCCATCAGAAGCGAGCGAACAAACGACTACGTGATAATGCGTTGACATGCCATGCAGGAAGAACCAGGTTCGCATTCCGGGTCTGGCATTTTATGAAAAAGATTTTCTGGATTTCGGGCTCGGCCCGCAATCTTCGCCCATCTATAGATGTGGATGCAGCCCGTGGTTGGAATTGGTCTGACCCGTTAGTAATCATATTGGTTAGAAAGAGACGTTAAAAAATACCAAATGAAACCCATCAGGGTCGGCCGGATGGCCGCGTGGTAAAGCTTTGGCTTACCACCCTGGAGGATCCGGGTTCAAATCCGGGTCCCACACCTCCAGTTTTTCAGGAGGGGTCCGGGCCCGGCTCGTTGAACCCCATCCTTCAACCATCCGGTTGACCCCATCATGGGTGTTGGCCAGCCTGTGATGGGTTTTATAAGTGGCCGCCGCCAGATACAGAATATCCCATGAGGATATGGCGGCTTTAACTAACCAAACCAAACCAAACCGAAACCCATCAGGATGTGAGTGGCATGTGATGGAAATATCCTGCTATTGGATGGCCGAGTGATAACGCGTTGGCGTGCCACGCAGGAGGACCCGGATTAGCGTCCCGGATTTTTTCGGACCCGGCCCGGTGATCCCCATCCTTCACCATCCGGCACCCGTGGGGGGCCGGATGGTGCAGCCCTTGGTTGGAACTGGCCCCGTCTCCTTAGTAATCTCCCTGATTGAAAGGGGACGTAAAATATGCAAAAGGAAATCCTGCTGTTTAGTACTCTGCAATAGAAAAATAATATAAAATCACATAGAAAAAATATAGGGCGGATGGCCGCATGACAAAGCATTCGTTTACTACCTTGGAGGATCCGAATCCGACATGTCTAGTTTTCAGGAGGGATCCGAGCTCGGCTCCCTCCTGAAAAACTAGACATGTCGGATTCGGATCACTTCGTGAACGCTATTCTTCAATCTTCCAGTTGACGTCATTAAGAATATTGGCCAGCCTGTGGTAGATTTTAAAAGTGGCTGCTATCAGATACAACATATCACAAGTGTGATATGGTGGCTAAACTAATATAATCTAATTTATTCAATTCCTAATCCTGCATACTCAGTTTTTCAGGAATGTCCGGAGTTAATCAGTTGAACGCATTGTCTACCAGATTGGCAGCGTGGAAACGCTTCGACTTTCCACTTTAGAGGACCCGGATTCGAATCTCGGGTCCCACCCCTTGAAAATATTTATAATGAGGTCCGGAGTTTTCAGGAGGGATCCGAGCTCGGCTCCCTCCTGAAAAACTAGACATGTCGGATTCGGATCACTTCGTGAACGCTATTCTTCAATCTTCCAGTTGACGTCATTAAGAATATTGGCCAGCCTGTGGTAGATTTTAAAAGTGGCTGCTATCAGATACAACATATCACAAGTGTGATATGGTGGCTAAACTAATATAATCTAACGAAAAACTAGACATGTCGGATTCGGATCACTTTCTGAACGCTATTCTTCAATCTTCCAGTTGACTTCATTAAGAATATTGGCCAGCCTGTGGTAGATTTTAAAAGTGACTGCTATCAGATACAACATATCACAAGTGTGATATGGTGGCTAAACTAATATAATCTAATTTATTCAATTCCTAATCCTGCATACTCAGTTTTTTAGGAATGTCCGGAGTTAATCAGTTGAACGCATTGTCTACCGGATTGGCAGCGTGGAAACGCTTCGACTTTCCATTCTAGAGGACCCGGATTCGAATCTCGGGTCCCACCCCTTGAAAATATTTATAATGAGGTCCGGGCCCGGCCTATCGATCCCCGTCCTCCACAATCCGGCTAACCCCTTCGCAGGGGTGAGCAGCCTGTGGAAGAGCTTGATTCGCCCCGCTACATAGTATTCTTCATAATGGAATCTGGCGTCATTTATTAATAAAATATCTTCCGGTTGACCCCATTATAAGTGATTGGCTAAAATGACTTTAAAAGTGGCCGCCGCAAACAATATCCCATGTGCGATTCGGCAACTTTAAGCAAAACTGACTAATGCAGAATAATATGAGTTTCATTATATATTTATGTAATACAAAAGTGTATTATGTATGTTTATATTCTATGCAATAAGTACAGAAGAAATGGATCGTAATCCGAAAATAGAAAAATCATACGTTCAAAGTCGTCGTACGTAATTTAATTTCAGAAGGCGCCACTAGTAATCAATGAAATGAATAGTTTCATGTGTTTGTGTATGGTTTTTATTCTATGCGCTTAGGCCTAAATGTTGAATCTTTTTTGTGTTAAAATATAATAATGTTTTTTTCAAGATATCTGTTTTCTCGAAATTTATATTCGAATGTCAGGACGGTTCATAATATTTTCAAGGCACAAGAACTCTTCTTTAACAATGTGCATAAACCAGCAAATTTGTTAAAAATATTTCCAAATCAAATAAACTGTAGACGAATTATATGTACAGCAGACAAAAATTTATCTCAAGAAGATTCGAAGCCAGATGAAACTATGGATTATAGTATGTTTTTTAGTCTTGCCGAGAATGAAGAAGTTGAAAAACAGATAAGATTGATCTTGATGGAACACGAAATTGCTAAACAGAGTGGAGAAAGAATGCCATCTAAAATTGAATTAAAGGATATGCAAGAATTACTTGGATTCAATTCTGAATTAGCTAGAAGAAAATATTTTCATTATCTCTTTAAAAAAGAAGTTGCTCAATTGGCAGCAAAAAGAAAGAAAGAAGAAAGAAAACTACTTCAAGAACAAAAGAAAAAGGAAGGTCCAAAGAATACATTTTTCATAATTATCAGGAAAACCTCAATGGTAAAATTTTATAATTCCAGACAGGCAAATGCAGTTATGTTTGGTAGCCCTCTTGTCTTTGATATGGGATATCATGAATATATGAGAAAAAGAGAATTAATAAATTGTGCAGAACAGATTCAAATGGCATATGGATCAAATAAGATTCATAAAGAACCATTTAATCTTTATTTTTGCAATTTTGGAAAAGATAATCCAATATCTATGCATATAGAGAATGCAATGCCTCATATATATAAAAATAATTGTCTTATAACTTCAACAGAATTAAGCTATCTGGATATTTTTCCTAAACAGAAGATTGTTTATTTAACACCAAATGCTCCTAATGTACTTGAAAAATTTGATCATGATAGTGTTTATGTTATTGGTGGATTTGTTGATAAAGCACAATCCAAACCATTATCATTGGCTAAAGCAAAACGAGAAGGTGTGAAAGTAGCCAAATTACCTTTAGATCAATATTTATATTGGGGATGTGGAGGTAAATCACTTACAATAAATCAAGTGATGGATATTCTTTTAGAACTAAAAACATCTAATGATTGGAATAAGGCATTAAAATTTGTTCCCACAAGGAAATTACATAAGATAGATCCTGAAGAACAAAAATATCAACTGATGACTAAAAAAAAGAATCTTAGAATGAAAAGTTTATTCAGTAAATGATTTGCTTATAAATTATTCTTTTAAATAAATGATTTGTAAAAATATATATTTTATCTTTTAATTAAAGTACCATCTATTATTAATATAAGTATGATTTAACTTACATGATTAATTGAAAAAGATTTTTATGTAACTCAAATTTACATAAGTCAGAAAGTTAACTTCTTAACTAAAATTGTGAATTAAATGCTACTGGAACTAGTGGATTACTATGATTGCACCTATACCATATTGTGATATCATATTACTGTATTACTTTGAATTTAAGCCATACATTTTATTCAGATTTTTAAGACGTAAAATTTGGGTATGGCTTAAATTCAAAGCGAATATTATAGCATCTTATATCTTCCATTTCCCAACATTAGAGCTTTTGCTTTATGCTCTACGTATGATAACAGTTTATTCAGTAGTCCCCGTTTCATACTTTTCTGATTTAATCCAGTTTTTTTTTTATAGTAGCTTGTAGAATTGCATTATATCTGTCCATATTTTAATTATAAGGTAAATCGCAAATTACTATAATGTTATTTATAACTGCTGATAGAAACAAATTGCCACTTTTATTATTTTAAACAAAAAACTGTACCCAAGGAAAATTTTACTAAGGGTGTTATAATTCGAGCACAAAAGAATGCATGGATGGCAACAGAATTGATGAAAGATTGATTAGAACATGTTTGGGAGAAGATACTTGGTGCTATTTAAAAATAAAAACGAAAGTGATAGTATATCTGAAGAAGATTCTCAATAAATTACGTAACATATATATTAGTACCTATTTCAGTAAATAAAAATGTTTCTTATTTTTCAATACTTATAAAATCATTTTTATTTTTCCCAGTTTTAAAATCCTACTGCGGCTTAAATTCAAAGTAATATGGTACTCTCTAACTGCGAATATATTAACAAACCTTAAAGCAGGTATTTAAATCACAAAATAGTTTATTGCAATAACATATTTTTTCATATTTTCTGATTTAAAGAGAGAAAGAATCCCACATGGTACAATATCATATTGGTAATATGGTATTTGAAATTAAACAATACACAAAGCATAAGTCAAGTAGCATTAACTTTTAAATTTTATAGACCAAAATGTTTGGAATTATAATTTACAAATTCAATAAATACTTATTTGATATACATAAAAAAAAATTGAATTTATGAAAGTATAATGGACTTGCATTTTTATGAACCTCCAATTTACAAACAACACATTTTTATGAACTATTTAGTTGGTCCCAAAAGTCCATAATGTTAGTTAATGCCATTCCCATTTATGAACTTTTTTGGGGGTCTATACAAGTTTGTAAAATTAAGAGTCTACTATAATTGATTTATAAACTTTCATAAATCCAATTTTTTTTTTTTTTATGTATATTGCATCTATAAATTATAATTCCAAACATTAGTCTATAAAATTTAAAAGTTTGTTACTTGATTTATGCTTTGTATATTGTTTGGTTATGTATGTAATTGGGTGAATATCTCCAATAATAATTATTATAAAAACCTTTCAAAACACCAGGACTGTAATATTAAGGATTAAAAAATAGCAATTCAAGACACAAACACTCTTAATAGGAAGTTTATTATGAACTTTCTACTAGAAGTTGTGTTTGTATTTTGAATTGTGTAATATTAAGGATTAAAAAATAGCAATTCAAGACACAAACACTTAATAGGAAGTTTATTATGAACTTTCTACTAGAAGTTGTGTTTGTATTTTGAATTGTGCATTTCATGTAAGTATATTATTGACTGTGATTAAAAAATAATGATAAATATTCCTTGATTTGATTTATGATTTATAAAAAGAAAATAGCAAAACTGTGTGCACATAGAAGATGGTAAATAGGAAACAAATATAATTAACAAGATTAAAAATAAATAGATTTTAAATTAAAAAAATAATAATAATATAGGTAAACATAAATTTGATATTACAACCTGACTAGATTTTTATGTGAAATTCATGTGGATAGGAAAATTTAGATATTTCCAGGTGATTTCAATATCTAAAATCCATAATATATATAAGCATTATGCTTCATGAATATATTTACATTAAAAATAACTGTAGCATGATAGAATAGATTCATCAATAAAAATATCATTAGAAATAATGTTAAATTCTGAGAAATTTTTGCTAGGGATATCAGAATATATAAAATTTTTTCAAATTTATCATTTTATGGAAAATTAAAAGTTGTTAAAGATGGATATACATAATTGGAAAATATCTGTAGTAATGATAATCCAATGCAAATTTTTTCACTTTTGGACATTTTCCGTAGTATAATAATTTGTGATGAAAGGTTTTTAAATCCAAGAGAGAGAATACCATTTTTCATGAATATGATTTGCATAAATATTTCATAAATATAATTTTGTAATTATATATGGTTTTATAAATATAAATTATGTTGGCAATGTGGAATAAAAAGGAACTATATGTGAAAGGGACATTTTTATTCTTGTATTCATAAATTGGAAAATAATTAGAATGATTTTTAAAATAATACATTTGATTACTTATACAAATTTAACGTAAGAAAAATATTAGACACACTAATGTTTTCTTAATTTAATTTTAAATTCATTCTGTGCAGTATATTTACTACTAAAACTTAACAGATTCTTATATTACAAAGATTTCAAGTTTAGATTTTTCATGATGAAATTGTATAATGCTAATTGATGAATTCTGTGTAATTGCAAGCAGAGCTGCCAAGAGAAATTTTCTGGCCCATGACAAGTCTGTGGTCTGGGCCCAACTTAAAATGTGCATTAAACCCCAACATTGAAAGTCAAAATTATCCAAAGTCTCGGATATTTCCTCCTCTTGGTAGCCCTCATTGCAAGAAATGAACTGTGCAAACCCAATACTTTAATAATGATTAAAAAGAAGCAGTAATTAGTTTCTTTTTAGTTATTATATTTTAAAAAACATAAGAATTGTTTTACAATAATTTTTGGTTTATATTATTTCATTGGGATCAGTCAATCTTTATTATTGCTTTAAATTTTCTATCACATTTTTTACAATGGTCATTTTTGAAAAGAAATATCTTAGATGGAGTTATACTATTTGTGCTTTGAATTTTGGCTTTATATAATGTGTTACTTAATGGTTGAGACAAAATCAAAACATGAATTTTTCATATCAAAATAATGAAAAAGTTCTTATAAATATTGACCAAACAATACCGAATTTAAGAGAGATATGCACATTTTTATTGTAGAACTTTTATAAAAATAATAGAGGAAATGTATTTAATTAATAAAATAAATTTAAAAATAAAATTTACATTGATATTTTCTTATGTTTTCCAATGTAGATACAATGTTGGTTTTGTTTTTAAATTTACTTTATTAATAAAATATGCTTTATTTTTCATTTATGATTTTTGAAAAGGCATTACTATAAAAATGTGCATAAATATGATATTTTTGAGCCTATGTTTACAAAAATTGTTCATTATTTTGATGCAAGAAAATTCATTGTTTGAGTTTGTCCTAACCTTTAGGATGACACTATGTATAATTTTGTAAAGTACAATATAATGGATTATAATAATGATATTATTAGTGTTATCTAAACTGAATAATAATAAAAGCTATAAAAGGTTGAATTTATAATAATAAAAATTTCAAGCATCTGCTTAAAGCTAGTAAACATAATTATCATTTGTTAGACTTTATCAGCCCATCTTCAAATTACATAAACAATAGATGTTTTATGTAGATGATAAAATATTAAATATAAAAAAATCTTATTGAATTAATAATTAAAAATGTTCAGTAAGTTTTAATGTCATTCAAAAACTTCATAAAACTTAACACTTTACTAAAATGTTGCTATAATTACATAGTTTAACAATTTATTAGTCTGTACACAATAACAAATTTTTTCTAAAAAGTTTTTAAATATGGCCTTTTGCTGATTATTTTTATTATAACATAACACTTTACTAAAATGTTGCTCTAATTACATAGTTTAACAATTTATTAATCTGTACACAATAATAAATTTTTTCTAAAAAGTTTTTAAATATGGCCTTTTGCTGATTATTTTTATTATAACATTTAATTATTCTAGATTTATACATAACATGTTAAAACTTAAACTTAAACACAGATTTATCAGTTCAAAATTTTTTCATTAAATTTAATACTTTCAAAAAAAGTTATTTTTTTTGGACTTGTAATTATCAGTTCAAAATTTTTTCATTAAATTTAATACTTTCAAAAAAAGTTATTTTTTTTGATTGATATGTATAATGACGCTGCAATATTTTTTGAAATTTTAATTATAATTTGATATTGTGTGAGAGAGCAGTGATGGATTCATGGCATGATGAGAAGTAACTTACCTCTAAAGTTTAAAAAAAATTTGTGTGTGAGAGCAGTGATGGATTCATGGCATGATGAGAAGTAACTTACCTCTAAAGTTTAAAAAAATACATGTATTCAATATTAGTTTTAAAATACAGAAAGAATTGATAGATGCAGTAATAAAGCATAAATGTTAAAGACAGACTTTCAGAAATTTTTGACTTTATTATTTAAAAATTCTAAGTGTATTAATTTAAAAATTGTGATTTTTTTGTGGTTTTTGTCCTTTTTTTAATTAATAACAAACAATAAAAGCTAAAAACAATCAGCAAATTATTATCATTATTTATAATTTTATTGAGTTGACAATGATTTCATGTTGTCTCAAGTTGATGTAATAAATAACCAAATTAATTTATTAACTACAACAGAAAAACAATAATTGCTTCAAAATGTCGGTTGACAAGTCAGAATTGCGATATATTTGGAACTATTCCATGTCGAGGAGGATCTCTGTCGTAACATCTCCCTAGTAGAATAGCAGATAAAAGTCCTTTATCCATTGATTGAGTTAGAGTGATACTATCATTCCTGAACTCCCATTTATTACTATTTAATAACACGATTTCGGAAGTCAATATACTTGGATAAACGTAGTTCGTTGTAAAATTGGCTTTAATGCTCAGTTCATCAAAAACACTATTTGCTTTGGTAGGAAAAACAGAGCACTGTTTCCCTTTGTAAGAATCGCATCTCACCAATCCGCACATTTCCACCTGAAGGGAATAATTTCCAACTGTAGAAGAACCGTTATTGACTATCAAGTAGTAATTTTCTTGGAGGAAAGAATTAGAAATTTTATATTGGAGATGACAGCAAAATCCATTATTGCACGCTTGAATTCTTTCCGCAGTTTTTCTTAATTTGATTAAAGTATAACTAGAAAGATCATCTTCGAAACAGCGATAGTCATAATCGTCTTTAGCGGGACCAAGCTTTTTCACGGAACAAACTCCTGTTGAGAGGTTATTACCGGGATGATAGTCTCCCTTTTCAATAACGAAATAATTAGGATCGATAGGTTTTTTCACTTTTGGACGTGGTACTTTAGCCAAAATTAATCGTTGCCTTCCATCTGGATTGTAAATATAAGCTGGCGAAAGAGAGATACCTCTAAATATCCCGCTACCAGTCGCTCCTTCTCCTGGAATATTCTTGTTAGCTGCTAACAGATTCATATTAAATCTAAGTGACCAAGAATAAAAAGTTTGTACTGAAAAATGATCTGGAAATATGTCTTCCCACCACGAAGTATATGCTATCGAATCGACTTTTCTCTTTTCTAGCAGTTGTACGACCTCTTTCCAATATATATCGAAACATATGAATGTTCCAAATTTGCCAAAATCGGTGTCGAAAGTCACAAATTCTGGCTTGGAAGGCACATCGATTCCCGGCTCGTTAAATAAATGGTATTTATAATATCGCGTAACCAATTTTCCGCTTCGGTCGAAAGCTACATTAGTGTTATACAGAAAGAGTCCATCGGGATGACAAATTTGGGAGGTATTGCAAGGTTGCATAGATATGAAGTTGGATACTAAGTAAATAAAATTATTTCTAGCCATACAACTGAGATCTCTGACAATAGAAGTGTTTGGATATCTGTCTGGATCAGTACAAGGATTCCAATCTTCCGTAGTTGGATCTGGAACGAACTGAGCTACACTTCTAAATTTCGCTCTCGAGACAAAGGGATACAAACCATATTCAGGAAATACGATGATGTCGGCCCCCTGAAAGATAAATTTAATATATGTGATTAAAAAATACGGTATATGCATTAAATATATAAATGGGAAAATATGCTGGATTTTCAATATATTCAGAGCCTGTCGGGTGAATGGCCGCAGTGGAAGCGTGCTAAACTTCATTTCTGAAGGATCCGGGTTCAGTTCGCAGACCCCACACCTCAAGAATTTTTTAGATGTCACGCTCAGTCCATTGAAAAAATCTGCCACCTGACAGCTGATTCCATGAATGGCCCAATGGTGAGTAATAGCATGCCCCGGCGCTTAATACTTATACAGTGAAAAGCGACGAAAAAAAAACATAGAAAATATTCAGGGCAGAATCTATCATTAAGCGTGGTGGAAGATAGTAGTTTAATACCCGGTATAGACTAGACCGCTTAAAGTACTTTAAGGTCGAATTTAACGGAATAATGCTTTCCAGACACGAAATATTAAAATACGTTAAGAGTTAAAGTACTTTAAGTTAACGGATGTCCTTAAAGAACTTTAAGAGTCATAAAGTACTTTAGCGAGTCGATAGCTAAGATGGCGGTGCGCAGACCCACGGTACACTTAGACACGGTATGCCTATGCGCACACCTTCTACGTAATGTGACGTCAACTGAGTTGCAAAAGGAACTCCCTTATGAAGATCCTGCGTGATTAACTCGCTTTTTATCACAAAATACGGAATTAAATTTGTATTTTTATCTAGCAACACGATTTAAGATTTTGTCGATATTATTTCCTGATGACTTTTAATAATTTAATTTAACTATAGTTGCAGTTATACGATATTAAAATACATTATATCAGTGAAAAAATGTATCATTTAGAAAAAATATATACTTTTTTATAAACGATATTTCAAAAAGTACGGTTTAAATTATATTTTATTTAATTTTTAATACGAAACTATATATTACACTAATAAAATGTTTTGGAAATTAGTTACAAATCTAGTAAACAAATATACCAAAATCAAGAGAGTATCGACTGGAGTTCTCCAGCCATTTTAAGGATACTTATGACTTTAAAACCTACAGATCTTGTCCAATGTTGGGAATAAATAAAGGTTTGTATGTGTTTTTTCTAAAAACTTTAGTTCCGGTATTCACCATTCATGATTCTAATATTCAGATCTACATAATTCACTTCGACAAAGTCTTCATTTTGTTTTTTAATGTTAGGAATATCTTGTCATCTGTGAACAATTCTTCCAGGTTTATCATTTCTATCACTGTTTCTTTAATAATTAGCAGATCATCTATGTATCTAGTATATAATTTTAAATTACTTAAAATTTTCGGAAGTATTTGTTCTTCTTTCCTCCTAACCACTAATTCTGCTATTACCGGCGCTAACGGACTTCCTATCAATATTCCAGTTGTCTGATGATAAAATTTATCTTTGAACTTAAAATATGATTGGTATAAAATTAAATGACAAAGGTCCTTGATGTATTTAGGATTAATTTTTTATTGAGGTAAGCTTTTTAATGTACAAAGATTAGAGCCTGCCTGTACAATTCTATAGGCAGATAGGCTCTAATCTTAAACTCGGGTAAAGAGCTTGGAAGTCATATACCTCAAACTTTTCTTCCAGGAACAGACCTCTCTCTAATAGTTTATCAATTACTTCTCTAGATGATTTCACAGTAAATTCATCATAACACCATTTAGCCAGACGTTTTTCTACTAGATATGTTGGACAATTTCTTTTTTCAACCACCAGTCTAACTGACAGAGGACTTTTATGGCATTTGATAAATGTGTAGAGTCTCAGTATTCTTAGTGCTTTAATATAGTTCACTTTTTAAAAAATTTGGACAAGATTTATTTTTTAACAGATTATATACATTGGCCTGGAGTTTCTCCGTCGGATCTTCTAGTATTTCAATAGCATTAGTTTCTCCGATACTCCAGAAGGAATTTCTCACATTCTTCCATTTTAATTAATACCAGTGTTCTGATTTTATCGTCTTTTGTGCAAGTTATTTGATTTATTTTAATTCAGTGTTTTCCACACTGTGAGGCACGCCAGTCTATTCCAATGGAGCATGTAAGTTTTTTTGACCTATGATGGTCATTAAAATATAACACACCATTGAAAGAATGGAGACTATATATTTTTTGGTCAAGCCCTGAAAATCTACTACTATGTAAAATGTGTGGCCATTTACAAATTAGCCACATCTTTGGTCAATGTCCAAAAAATTGATCCAGACTCCAAAATCAAGATAAAACTTTTTTGGTAACCTTTTTGATAATTGGAATCTGGTTGGCCAGTTTGTATACTGGCCAATAGGTATTGGTCAAAGGCAGATTTATGTTGTAAATTTTACTCTATAAATAATAATAATTCAATTAATACTAATTAATCACAAATGCAGAAACTTTTCATTAAAAATTATATTTATGTAGATATGAATATTTAGCTAGCTCCTTTAGGTATAACTTTTTTATTAAAATGTCTTCCAAAAAGTAAATTGACCACAGACAAATGTTTCAAAAAGCTAGGTAACTATCTGTGCAGTTTCAAAATATATATTAGAGAATTAAAAGTTGTCTCCCACTGACAAGTGTATGAATTGTCATTTCTGTTGTGTTAAAAATATAGAATTAAAAGTTGTCTCCCACTGACAAGTGTATGAATTGTCATTTCTGTTGTGTTAAAAATTTATTTAAAAAAACTATTTTAGAAATTGCATTAGATATAACACCAAAGTCTTTTGTAAACTCTTTTGAAATATGTCTAGTTATGATCTGTGCAATTTTTAGAATGATTCGTACAGTATTACAACTTTTTTAAATGAATATTGATTTTACATTCTATAATTTAAATTACATAATCAATTTATTCATTTGTTTGTTATCAATAATAATTATAATCTAACATATATTAGTACAACTTTAGCAATAATTTCAAGATATCAGGAATTTTCCATGATGCATAATTTTACTGAATTTGTCTGATATGAAAATGTCAGTAGATGAGGGCCTTTATTTTGAGCATGAACAACTATATTCCATTTTCAAGAAGAGTTGGATTCTGAGGTATAAATGAAGCAGGTGTCAAATTCTGTTTGAGCTTTGTCTGTTCTGAAAGTCAACATCTTTGCTTTCAATATCTCACATTTAGCTTCAACTTTCTACATCATCATCTCTTCTAGAAGTTGGTGAGAAATTGAAATGTAAATCAAATCAAGGCAGTTTGGCTTATTCACCTATATTTTTGCAAAAGAAAATACAGTAGTGTTATTAATTCACCATTAATACATTTTTTTCCAATTACATAAGATACAATATATTTGTATATAGAATTGAAGATTTAACCAAAACATTATTCAAATGGTACAATTTCAGTAATTAGTATAAATCAATTAGTAATAATAATAATTTCAAAAAAAGAACTTGTCTATATAATGTAGATTACAAGGTTTTAAATTATTAGAATAATTGATTTTTAATTAGAATAATCTTTCTGTATCTGAACTTTTTTATAAAAATATAGATTTTTAAAATTATAATAAGCTAAAAATATTTTTTAAAACTATTAAGTTTTTATTGAGAGCAGTTTTCAAGCTTTGTGGTTTTTTAATTTGCTATAGGAGAAGTTAATATAAAAACTTTATTTTTTAGTAATGTAAACTTACAAATTTGGACAGCAATAATTAATATAAATATACATGATTCTGTTTTATAGAATATTTTCTCTGTTATACAATAATATTTATATGAATGTGTTTCTTAATCTTCATTCATCTAGGGGATTTACGCGATTCCAATGATCCTATACTGTCGGCCGGATTGGCCGCGTGGAAACGCTTCGGCTTTCCACTCTGGAGGACCCGGAGTTATTCAAGCAGTAAGAAGAAAAAAAAAAATCAGACAGAGAGCATCTCTGTACATTGCGAAACATTATTGAGACAGCAAATAACAGTATTATGCAGATTTAAGGCGAATTCTGGTACTCGAAAAAAAATCAGACAGAGAGCATCTCTGTACATTGCGGAACATTATTGAGACAGCAAATAACAGTATTATGCAGATTTAAGGCGAATTCTGGTACTCGGTAAAAGCACTCGAACCGCAGGTGTGATAAGTCTTTCGCCATCACAGTTCGGCATGGAACCATACTTGGTAAAAGCACTCGAACCGCAGGTGTGATAAATCTTTCGCCATCACAGTTCGGCATGGAACCATACTGAAAGACAATGGTTTCTGGACTTGTTTCAGTCCTTTATGAGCTCCGTGATGTATTTTGAGTATACTTCACATACTCAAAATATGATGGCCCACAATTTCACAAATTTTTAATGCTAGTTCTATTTTGACGAAAATCAATATATGAGAAATTTTAAGGCTACGGATTAAGAATTTGTTGATATTTTTTTGAAGTCAAAATGCCAGATCCAATATGGCAGCCTGAAATTCAAGCCTATTTTAATTTATCCGGATTCTTTGTATCGTTGGCCGGATAGAGATTTGTGAAGTCCAGTCCATATATTGATATATTTCTGCAATTTGAACTTATTCTGGAAGTATAATTAAAATATCAAATGATTCAATAGTCATCTTAGATTTTTCATGGGGTCCGGGTCCGGCCCGTCGATCCCCGTCCTCCACCACCTGGCTGACCCCTCCGCAGGGGTGGGCAGCCTGTGGAAGGGCTTGTTTCGCCCCGCCACTTAGTACTCTTACTGAGTGGAAAGTGGCGTCATCTGTTAACAAAAAAAAATAGTCATCTTAGAGCATTAAAGTTTTTTACAGCGAGGACTTTGACCACAGAGAAGTCTACAATAATAATTTTCTCTGAAGTCTCATCAAATAACTGAAGATCCGAAGTCGGCCGGATTGGCCGCGTGGAAACGCTTCGGCTTTCCACTCTGAAGGACCCGGGTTCGAATCTCGAGTCTCATTCCTTGAAAATATTTATCATGAGGTCCAGGCCCGGCCCGTATATCTCCGTCCTCCACAATCCGGCTGACCCCTTCGCAGGGGTGGGCAGCCTGTGAAATCTAAATCCATATAAAAGTCATAGGAATAGGTCCTTGTTTCGCCTCGCCTCTTACTGAGTAGTGCTTGTTTCGCCCCGCCACTTAGTATACTCCCTGAATGGAAAGTGGCGTCACCACATAGTATTCTACCAGAAAGGAATGTGGCGTCATTTGTTGACAAAAAAAATCAACCGTTATCAATCCGCCACTTAGTACTCTTACTGAGTGGAAAGTGGCGTCATCTATCGACAAATACATAGTATTCTACCTGAATGGAGTGTGGCGTCATCTGTTGACAAAGTTAATACTCTTACTGAGTGGAAAGTGGCGTCATCTGTTGACCAAAAAGAACTGAAGATCCGATTACTGCCTTCCAAGAACTGTTTTCGGCAGGGCAGCCAATGATCAAATGATAACGCGTTGGCGTACCACACAGGAGGACCTGAGTTCGCGTTCCGGGTCCTGCACTCCTGAAAAGTTATTTTGGGGTTTGGGCCGGCCCGGTGATCCCTGTCCTTCACCATCAGCCTCCCTCCAAGGGTGTGGATGCAGCACGTGATTGGAACTGGTCCCGTCTCTTAGTAATCTGTGATTAGTCGGCCGGATAGGCGTGGAAATGCTTCGGTTTCCATTCTGGACCGGATTCGATTCTCGGGACCCCTGATCCCTCTTGAAAATATTTATCATGAGGTCCGGGCAGGCCCCATTGATCCTCGTCCTCCACAATTCGGCTGATCCCTCCCAGGGGTGGGCAGCCAGTAGAAGGGCTTGTTCCGCTTCGTCTGTTAGTATTCTAATTGAATGGAAACTGGTGTCATCTGTTGACCAAAAAAATCACGGGAAAAGTAACAGCCGTCGGCCAGATTGGCAGCGTGAAAACACTTTGGCTTTCCACTCTGGAGGATTCGGGTTCGAGTCTCAGGTCCCACCCCTTGAAAATATTTATCATGAGGTCCGGGCCTGGCCCATTTGATCCCCATCCTCCACAATCCGGCTAACCTCTCCACAGGGGTGGGCAGCCTGTAGAAGGGTTTGTTTCGCCTTATCAGTTAGTATTCTAATTGAATGGAAACTGGTGTCATCTGTTGACCAAAAAAAAATAAAATACAGTAGTGATACCTCGGATCATGAACATCTCGGTTCACGAACAAATTGGTCTACGAACACCATATGCGAACAAATTTTGCTTCGCTTTATGAACGATGCTTCGGTTCACGAACACTACACGCACAGAATGCATGGAGCGCACATGACTCGCAGCGCAGAAAACCCTGAGCACAGCCTCGCTCTAGCAGCAATCCAGTTCGCCCAGCTCATATGGGTACAGTAAAGTTCCAACAAGTGTTGATATTTTAGTTTTTTTCTTTACTTAATAATGAAAAATTATTTAGCAAATATGATGCTTTAAAAATTTATTAAAATAAGAAATTCATTGATATTGTAAAAACTAACGAAATAAACCAGGGAAAGGTTCAGATTTAAAGCACCCTTTTTGGGTTGAGGGGGAGAGAAAAGTATTTTATATATATCAAACAAACCATAAACAATACTTTAAGATTGGAAATAATGATCTAATTTCACATAGCTGAATTGTCCAGGTTAAGGGACCTTAAGAATGGATAATGATATAAACCATCTTGTCAGTAATGTCCACCTGCCAATCCAAGTGGAAGAGAGATGGTGCAATCTGACTAAATATGGCAGATATGGAATCCAGCCTCTCTCTCCACTGATATGATTGGGTTGACTGAAAAATATACAGAAAAAAGTTGAAGACTACTATTCTTTGATTTTTTGTTTTTCTGTCCCCATAGCAAGCCGTTCGACGAATGTAGAAAGTCTAATAAACGGTTGGATATAGCGCGAACCTAATGGTTGATACTATTGTCTACGGGTATAATAAAAAAATATACAAATATTTCGGATTATATTTTATACATCTAATAATAGATAAATATTATTAGAATCGAATAAATTTCATTTAAATTATTGTGATACGATATAAGATAAATATTATTAGAATCGAATAAATTTCATTTAAATTATTGTGATACGATCAGTGGCTCACTTAAATCTATCGAAGCCTCTAGGCTTCTAGGGATTTTTGAATTGCTAGTATTCGTAAATTAAGTAAAAAAATAAATTTTCAGGGTCTTGAAGATTGCGGGCCTAAGGCCAACTCATCACTCGATACAATAAGGATGGTTAGAAGATCATATTATTATTATTTATTATTTTATCTGAATGTCCGATCATCAATATTAGACATAAAGCAAATATCGAAATTTAATGAAAAATGCATAAATTATTTAATTATTGGAGGACCAAATGTATTGAAAATGATCTAAACCGAAGAAATATTATTAATGAAAATGATCGTTTTAAATTTGAAAAAAAGTTAAATCGTAGAGTGTAGAATAAAAAAAAAGAAAAGTCCGAAAATTCAGAAACAAATATTATTAATGAAAATGATCGTTTTAAATTTGAAAAAAAAGTTAAATCGTAGAGTGTAGAATAAAAAAAAAGAAAAGTCCGAAAATTCAGACTTATTTCATCAATACTGATTGTCAGGAAGATCAAGGAAATTAATTGATGAAATTCCTATACTAAAATTTCCCGTTTTTTAGAAAGAAAAAACGGGAATTTTGGCACTTTCGATAAATAGCAAGAAACTGTAAATGAAATTGTATTTAAAATAAAATAAAATAATTCATACAAAATGAATTTAAAGCAAAACTCTTCAAACTTTTAAGACTAAAATTTTGCAATAATCTTTTCCAAATCCAATTTTTAATGAAAGCAATACAATTCATAAGCTCAATAATCCATTCAAGTTCTGGAGGTATAGAAGTAAAATTCAGATTGTGCAATTAAGACAACTATAAAGTTGTCTTTTAATTGCACAATCTGAATTTTATTTCTATACCTATCATTTGCAGATCAGGAACATGAATTTAAGATAGTATTGTAGGCAGCAAGATGTTAATCAGAGAAAAATGTATTTAGATAATGGATTTTAATTTATTTAATAAACTATTATAAATTAATGATTTTGAATTGGACTTTTCATGTTTTATCGATTTTTTTAATCAAAAATGTGTAAATATTACCAGAGCCTCTTCAGCCGCCAATTAATAAATATTAACTGAGCGTTTCCGTTTCCCGGGACGTGGACCCAGAGGTTGGTTTTTGGGAAACACGTGTTTTATGTAGTGTAATCGTGTTATGTCAAATGAAAATGCTTGTTATATATGTATGGAGGTGGATATTACATAAACCTACAGACGAAAATACATTCCTCAACTGTTCTTATTTATGTTATATGAAGTGTAATCGTGTTATGTCAAATGAAAATGCTTGTTATGCATGTATGGAGGTGAATATTACATAAACCTACAGACGAAAATACATTCCTCAACTGTTCTTATTTACAGTATGTTATAATATATAAGTTGTGTTCTTAAGTGTTGTGTGAATTTAATAGTGTTGTGTGCAGTTTTCTGTAAAAATGGATTTTAATTTATTTAATAAACTATTATAAATTAATGATTTTTGAATTGGACTTTTCATGTTTTATCGATTTTTTTAATCAAAAATGTGTAAATATTACCAGAGCCTCTTCAGCCGCCAATTAATAAATATTAACTGAGCGTTTCCGTTTCCCGGGACGTGGACCCAGAGGTTGGTTTTTGGGAAACACGTGTTTTATGTAGTGTAATCGTGTTATGTCAAATGAAAATGCTTGTTATATATGTATGGAGGTGGATATTACATAAACCTACAGACGAAAATACATTCCTCAACTGTTCTTATTTATGTTATATATTATAAGTTGTGTTCTTAAGTGTTGTGTGAATTTAATAGTGTTGTGTGCAGTTTTCTCTAAGCTTTCACCAGGATAGTACACCAAAACTAGAACACTGAAAAGAGAAAAACGAATATCCATCAAAATCTACAGAATATCAGAAAAAAAGGCCAAAAACAACAATTAGCAAAGCTCTGTCAGCCCAGGTTGAGGTGACGTCGGGCCGAAGGTGTAGATGGCTCCGACCGCCCGGCTAAAGAGAAGCAGGCAGAATCGGTTCAATTAGCCATGCTCTGTCAGCCCAGGTTGAGGTGACGTCGGGCCGAAGGTGTACATGGCTCCAACCACCCGGCTAAAGAGAAGCCGGCAGAAACGGTGGAGCCCCTCCGTCAACAGTACTAGATGGAATCAGATTCTCTAATTTTGTAGACTGCTCATAATTGGCTACTGCATTTCAGATTTCATGTTGATTAGCTGCATATATATTTCAATGACTGAAATTCTATCAATTGTTATGATTGAAGAATTTGACAATTGAAAACATAGTGTAGAATGAAGTATATTATTTTAGAAAGAATCTATTTTGAAGGAGATTAAATATAGAAGCTGATATTTTATTGATATCAATATTTTTTTAATACGGATCTTAAATTGCATTGTATTATAAATGCATTTCTGTAATATATTTGAATTTTAAATGACATTTTCTAATTTTTATTTTATTTACATAAGAAGACAAATAGATAAATAATTAAGATGGATTATATTTAATAGAAACTTTATTCAATAAAGTTACTAAGTAAAAATTAGATAAATATATAAAATTATAATATAATTTTTCAGAAATTAATCAAAGAACATTTTGTCAGAATGTAGATGTTGGCTTCTTGGATTTACTCTATTATTTTTTTATTTTCTGAAAGTTAGCTTAAATTTAAAATTACAGATGATTAGTAAAATTATTAATTTTACAGTTTTCAATGAAAAAATAATAAGAATTAAAATTCTGATTTCCAAGCAAAAGTTTAATTTTATTTATTGATATATATTGCATTTATCTTGATTTCAATGTGTTTTAAATTTGGATTTTAGGAAAGAAATCTTTGAAACGTAAACTACTTACTCCTGATTCTTCACATTCTGCTAAAAAAGGAAAATATGACAGCCAACCTGGAACTCCAACAATGGCTAAGTTAGTATAAATTATTTGATTAATAAAATAATTTTAAATTTAATGGTATAATAAAATATATAGGGTAAAATTAAAGTCTTATTCATTATTTTTTATTTAATTGAAAAAAAGATATTCTGATTTATAATCTGTCCATCCACAGGAGATTCATAGATATTTCAATTTGTATTTATGAGTTATAAATAGTAAGATAGAGGAAAATACTCTTGTCATTAAGTTAATAAACAATTAGTGACAAAAGTACTTTTATTCTAGCTTACTGTTTATCACCATTTACTTTACATTATTTATTTAAAATATAAATCATTTAATAGTGAGAATAGTTTAATGTAAAATTTCTAAAGTTTTAAGATAAAATTATTTGCTAATTATCAAAAATCTACCAAAAAAAAAAAATCTTTATTTTTAGCTGAACTATATAGCGGCCAGATAGCCAACTGTCGGCATGCTGTGCAGGAGAACCCAGATTCTTGTCCGGATCTGATAACGCCTGAAAAGTTTTTTCAGGGTGCTGGGCCTGGCCCAGGGATTTCTGTCCTTCACCATCCGGCCCCTCCACAGGTGTGGGTGCAGCCTGTGGTTGGAACTGGCCTGCCCCTTAGTAATCTCCCTGATCGGAAAAGGACGTAAAATATGCAAAACAAAAAAAAAAAAAAACTGAAATATATAAGAATATAAAATACTTCAAAATAATACTTAGAAAATGCTATGAATTAAATTCCAAGTTTTAAAGTAGTGCAATGTTTAAATTGAAAATTATTTAAATAAAATACGCTTTCAACTATTAAACACAGAAAAATCAATTTGCAAAAAAAGGATTAATAAAATTGGGATTAATTTTTTAATGCTTTTTTTATCATTTTTGTTTCACTTTCATGATGAGTATACATCTCATAGCACCTGAATAGGATATGTGAGATAAATTTATTAGAAGGCTTACATTTATAATAATGGAAAACGCATTGAGCACTATCTATGAAGAGAAAGCTTCATGAAGCATTCAGAAAGCATTTGTTGATTAGAATCAATTATCAATAACTTTTTAAATAAAATATAAGATAAAGAATCATTTTATGAATTATTTGAGCATGGAATTGATGTTCAGTTGGACATGTTATCATAAAATGTTGAATTGGAGGCTCTACATTATTTGGTAATTTGAAAGAGAAGTATCTCTTATTTTAATATAAACTTTCATATTATCAATAGTTTGAAATACAAGACTTGTTCTCAAACATTTCCTATATTTTGCAAGTAAACATTGTATTTTGGCCAATTTTTTTCTTTATTCGTATTCATGGTAGCATTTGTCAATTGGCTGACAAAAAAATTTCATTTTATTTACAAGATTGCTAATAATAAAAATACTGTTCAGCAGTCCAATAATTAGAAATTGTAAAAACAACAAATAAATTTTTTGATATTTTCTAATGAACTTGAACTTCCTGTAAAAAGTTATTTAATAATCTCTATGTCCAGATAAGCAATGATTGCAGTAACAAAAAAATGTAATCACACTGAAAAAGAATCAGGCCAGTTTATTATGAACTCACATAATGGAAGATTTCAGTTATTATTTCATTTGAAAAATTCTATGGAATTTCTAATTTGAAAATATTCTTTCCTTTTTATATCTTTTTATAAATTAAAAAATAATTTCAATAATTAATGAGTTGATTAGAATATGATTTAACTTTCAGTCAGTTAGCTATAAAATTTATAAATCATATTAGATATATTCTTGGTGATAATTTTATATATTTACTGCTAATTCTTATAAAATTTTGCACTATATTAAATAAGTCATGGTGAAATTTTCTTGAAAAAATACTTTTTACTATAATTTTTATCAAATTACATGATTTTAACTTTATATTTTAAAATTTTAATTCAATAAATTTAGTGTTGTTTAATGCACAAGGAATTGATGTTCAGTTGGACATGTTATCATAAAATGTTGAGTTGGAGGCTATACATTATTTGGTAATTTAAAAGAGAAGTATCTCTTATTTTAATATAAACTTTCATATTATTAATAGTTTGAAATACAAGACTTGTTCTCAAATATTTCCTATATTTTTCAAGTAAACATTGTATTTTGGCCAATTTTTTTCTTTATTCATATTCATGGTAGCATTTGTCAATTGGCTGACTAAAAAATTTCATTTTATTTACAAGATTGCTAATAATAAAAATACTGTTCAACAGTCCAATAATTAGAAATTGTAAAAACAACAAATAAATTTTTTGATATTTTCTAATGAACTTGAACTTCCTGTAAAAAATTATTTAATAATCTCTATGTCTAGATAAGCAATGATTGCAGTAACAAAAAAATGTAATCACACTGAAAAAGAATTAGTCCAGTTTATTATGAACTCACATAATGGAAGATTTCAGTTATTATTTCATTTGAAAAATTCTATGGAATTTCTAATTTGAAAATATTCTTTCCTTTTTATATCTTTTTATAAATTAAAAAATAATTTCAATAATTAATGAGTTGATTAGAATATGATTTAACTTTCAGTCAGTTAGCTATAAAATTTATAAATCATATTAGATATATTCTTGGTGATAATTTTATATATTTACTGCTAATTCTTATAAAATTTTGCACTATATTAAATAAGTGATGGTGAAATTTTCTTGAAAAAATACTTTTTACTATAATTTTTATCAAATTACATGATTTTAACTTTATATTTTAAAATTTTAATTCAATAAATTTAGTGTTGTTTAATGCATGTTTTGTAATGAAATTTTATTGTCATTTGTATCTGATTTATTTAAATTATAGAAAATAACTTGAGAACTTGAACTATGTAAATGATTAATAAATTTTATGTTTTAAATATAACTTAGTGATTATTATTTATTATAATATTTATTTCTTCTTTTATTTATTTTAATAGTTCTTCAGATGGAATTACAGAAGATTCTGTAAGAAGATATCTTATGAGAAAGCCAATGACAACAACTGAACTTCTTCAAAAGTTTAAAAGCAAGAAGACTGGTCTGAGCAGTGATCAATTAGTTACTACGATTGCAAAAATTTTAAAGAAGCTAAATCCCGAAAAGCAAAAAATAAAAGGGAAATTGTATTTATCCATAAAACAATAGTTAAAAAAGAATTGTTAGAGAGAAATTTAGTAAATTAAAAAATAAATTTTATATGAATTTTAAAGTTATCTTTTGGATTGAAGAATATTTCTGTATTTAAAATTGAAAACATATATTTATTTTAATTTTATTAAAATCTTAGAATTGTTATTTGTTTTATGTTAATAATTTACAACACTTTTTTCAATACTCAAAAATTAAAGAATACATTTATATAAAAAGATTGAGCAAATTTATAAAATGTGTTCAATAAAAAATATCATTTTTAAAGATTTAAAAAATTGGAAGAAACAAGCATTTTAATAAATGAAAAAACATAGAAATACAAGATTTAATAAATTTTAAATTTGACATTATAAATGTATTAGTTTACAAATAAATTCAAAAGGAAAATATCTTTCAAAATAGAAAATTCACCATAGTATATAGGAAATGTACTAAAATTTTGCGATATACTGTGTATAAAAAAATTTGCGTGAAGCTTTTAAACAAATTGAATCAAAATACACAAAAATTGCTTCAAGATATTATGAAACATAGATAGAAACTTTAAATATGATTTATACCATTTAATAAATACTTGTCTGTAATCTTTCTAAAAAAAAAAAATGTTGTATAAATATTTCTATGCCTAAATTTATACATACAGATATTAAATAACTGAAAAACTAGGATATTAACTTACAAAAAAAGCATTTTCAATTTGATGTATTTTTATCCATGTATATTTAAAAAATTTTAGTAGGCCCATGCCTTATAAAAAACTTTGATTACATTTAATACTGAAGTTAAATTGTATTGTTTTCTATACAACAGAACTATTACTAACCTTTATATAGACTTACATTAATAAGAATTTATATAAATTCTTATTAATGCAAGTCTGTATAAATTTATGTATATAAAATGTAAAAAAAGCAGTAAATGGTCAAATCACTTAAACAATAACTATAATTTATTAACTTTATTAATGTGTTTAAAATTCCAGATATAAGAATAACAAAGAAGATTAATCATTCGTTAATTATATTTAATTTTTTAATTAAATTGTAATCATTAGTTTGGCAATTATTTGTTAAATTTAAATATGACTTATTTATAATTAATATATATCATCATATACCATATTAATAGTCAAACGTGGTTGGCTGACTGGATATCTCTTTTTCAGTCGAAACACTTTACCGATTTCTATAAGTACGATATCGTTAGAAAAGTCTAATTTTCGGATGTCTGCGACATCCAAAATTATTTGTTGTTATTAATAATTTGCAAATTAAAGAATAAAAATTAAATTGAAATTGTAGTTCCTCTAAAAAAACAAATTCCAGATGGCGCTGTAACGTAATAATGGATGCCATTTTTGATTCTATCAATGATGTTGGGATTCCCTATATGAGTTCGGAGGTGTATTTCGTCGTTGTATACAATATTATTAAAGTAAATCACAAGATTATATTTCCGCTCATTTACATAAGCGGGTAATTTCTAGTACTTTATAAATTTTAATGTTAATTTGCAAAGTTAATTTTCAAATACCATACTATAGTTTTCCAAATTGTGTGGCGCTAGTCTATCGCAAGGGGGCACGAAAGAATTAATCGTTTCAAACGAATCGCTTTCTACACTCGATTTATTTACTACTTTCATCTTCGTAGGATGTTTGGAATCGATTTTCTTTCTTACTTTTCGGAATATTTTTCTCTCCGTCACTTCTGCAAGAATGCAATGTTTCAGTTTGTTATAATCTCTGGTTTGTTTAGATTTTCGAACAAATTCGTGGTCGTCTAATAGAATTATATCTTTTGGAACAGAGAGGTTTAGGTCTCGTGTATGGCATCCATGCCTTGAATTTTTCTGTTTTGGAAGCCATGTTTTATCTTCTATTTTTACTGATTTGTTTAAATATTCTTTACTAGCGGCATCATTCTCTTTGGTAATATTTAACTTTGGTTTTAGATTCTTAGAAATAACGAATTGTTTTTCGCGTCGTCTTTTATGATTAGCACTGCATAGCTCACTTTTGAACTTTTTCATATGAAAATTGATATTATTTTAATTTCTATATTAATTAATGCTAGTATACTAGTCATTATTTTAACATATAACAAACGTCGATTTTCTTTTAATATAAATAGGTTATATTAATATAAAGTGTGAATACAAGTAGGTTTATTCAATTATAAAAATATAAAATGCAGGATGAAAACGCTAAAACAAAGAATTGATTTGTAAAGATTCACGACATTTTTACCCCCATAAAAGTCATAACAGAATTCGAAAGATTCCATTTAGACGTTTTAAATTAAAAATACCTACAATATTCTAAATTATGAATAAACTCTATAATGGTGTTTTGCAGTTACTTGATATATACAGTATATTTTTTTTTTATTGCTTAAAAAAGATTTCCATCAAAATATACATTTTATAGTAATAAAATATGAATAATCGTCGCCAGAAAAGTGTTTCATTAAACTTTTTTATATTAACACATTTAAACTTCCTGCGGTATTTAGTCAGTCAATGTTTTAATTAGATTTTATTAATGGCAAGTAATATTTTTCAGAATTTTTTAAATTTTCTCTCTGTCTCATGTTTCTTTATTTTCGAATGTTTAGTGCTGTGGGTGTTCTTAGTTTCTCCGTCACTTCTGCAAGAATGCAATGTTTCAGTTTTTTATAATCTCTGGTTTGTTTAGATTTTCGAATAAATTCGTGGTCGTCTAATAGAATTATATCTTTTGGAACAGAGAGGTTTAGGTCTCGTGTATGGCATCCATGCCTTGAATTTTTCTGTTTTGGAAGCCATGTTTTATCTTCTATTTTTACTGATTTGTTTAAATATTCTTTACTAGCGGCATCATTCTCTTTAGTAATATATAACTTTGGTTTTAGATTCTTAGAAATAACGAATTGTTTTTCGCGTCGTCTTTTATGATTAGCACTGCATAGCTCACTTTTGAACTTTTTCATATGAAAATTGATATTATTTTAATTTCTATATTAATTAATGCTAGTATACTAGTTATTATTTTAACATATAACAAACGTCGATTTTCTTTTAATTTAAATAGGTTATATTAATATAAAGTGTGAATACA